>PVIY010007095.1:0-83799 GCA_004026745.1 Myrmecophaga tridactyla
AAGCAGGAAGAAGAACCTGTCTCTTCTGAATCCTCCTTCAAAGGCTTCCAGTGATCAGATTAAGATCACTCATTGCAGAAGACACTCCCTTTTGACTGATTACAAATGGAATCAGCTGTGGATGTAGCTGACATGATCATAATTTAATTCTATGAAATGTCCTCATAGCAACGCAAGCCAGCACTTGCCCAACCAGACAAACAGGCACCACCACTTGGCCAAGTACACATGAACCTAACCATGACAGGTAGGCACTGGGAATAGAACCTGGGTCTCCATCACAGCAGGTGAGAACTCTACCACTGCACCA
Source organism: Myrmecophaga tridactyla (assembly GCA_004026745.1). NCBI lineage: Eukaryota > Metazoa > Chordata > Mammalia > Pilosa > Myrmecophagidae > Myrmecophaga > Myrmecophaga tridactyla. Next base: position 311 of record PVIY010007095.1, read on the forward strand.
CCATCGCCCGCCCTCATTCATTTTTATTCATTTATATTATTCATTTATTCATTTCATTATCTACTAAAACTAGGTTAACTTAACCCAGATAAACTTCAGTCCATTCCACTGAAAATTCTGTTAATGATGTTAACAGAATGATTTTCAGCAAGATGATTTCATTATACCTTTAAAAAAAGATTCTTTTGTAAATACTCTTGTGCTTTCAAAGCCCTTCAAGATGTTGCCTAGGATTTTGAGACATGGAGAAAGTATTTAAAGAATAAACATTATTGAACATGAAAAGAGAGGGGAGAAAGACCTCAGTAAAGATTATGAGTATGAGCACAGCTTTAGGAAACCTGACAATCACTTTTGTGGATTCGCAATCTGTTATCCTTCTGCTTCAACTTTTATCCTTAAGATGTGTTTAGCAGACAGCATTGTCTCCTGAAATAAACAAATAAAATGGAAAAGACTGCAGTTTCTTTGTCATATCTGATAGCAATACTCACATAAGCAAGAGTATAGCTCTAGAGAAATTACGCCAATGGTGAGCAGTAAAATAATCACTAAAGTGGAGATAGTATTTAGAAACTATTCAGCGGTGGCTTGGTGCACCTTTTTTATGTCTCTCTTATACCTGGTGCCTGCAAACACAATTCTGTCCAGTGACTGAAGGCATCTTGGTCTGCTTTGTGTTGCTTCCGATAGAACTGAAAGCACTGGTTTATCATAACAGACACAAGGTGTGAAAATATACATGCACCTTCTCTTAACTTTTCATTCATTTCAATTCTTCTCCACAATCTTACTACTTCTGCCTTTAGGCTCTCCATGTTAAAGCTCTTATCACCTCTTTAAGCATCCTTCACTGATTTTAACTTGGACAGAAGAAAACATTTCTCTTCTTCTTTCATATTATACCTGAAGCTTTGCATGCTTACCAATGGCTGTACAATATCTCAATTACAACACTTTTTATATAGCATCATTTATTATAGCATCTATTTCCCTTCTGAACTATAGGCTTTGTGAAGAAAGCATAATGTTTAATTCATGATTTTAAACCCAGTGCTGAACCTGAATAGATGTCCAAAAGTTATTTGAAGGAGACTGAATTGAATATTGCCCTATTGACATTGGTTTCTTTATGGTCTTACCAAAACTACATTATAGGCAAAGAAGGACAAATCCAGAACCTCCAGACTTATGCTGCATTTGTAGCACAGCCTGAGATAAACCACGCGGGGGAATTTCAGAAACCACATGGAAGCCCCATGGTAGGACCGAGACTGCCTGCATTCAGACCCAGTAGCCACATGTGGGAGCATATCTGGAGCACATTCCTGGAGCACATCTGCCACCTGGACATTGACTCGACACCCATCACGACCTGGAACACTGGCATTATCTATACCATCAGCCCAGCTCAGAGATGATTAAATCTGGAATGAATATGGCTCATCTGAACTTTTCCATGGAACTCAGGAGTACCATGATGAGACATCAAGAATATGTGTGTAAACACAGAAAACTTTGTTTCTGACCCCATTCTCTACTGCCCAATTGCTCTGGCCCTGGACGCTAAAGGACCTGAGATCTGACCTGGGCTCACCAGGGGCAGCAGTACTGCTGAGGGTAGAGCTGAAGTCAAGAGCCGTTCCAAAGATCACTCTGTGTATATGGAGAAGGGTGAGAAGAATATCCTGTGGCTGAACTACAAGATAGGACATTTGCAAAGGGGTGAAAGTGGGCCACAAGATGTATGTGGATGATGGACTTATTTCTCTTCAGGTGAAGGAGAAAAGTGTTGATTTCCTGGTGAAGGAGGTGGAAAATTGTGGCTTCATGGCCTCAAGAAGGGTGTGAACCTTTCAGAGGCTGCTGTGGACCTGCCTACTGTGATAGAAAAGGACCTTCAGGATCTAAAGTTTAGAGTGGAGCAGTAAGTGGCTATGGTGTTTGCATCTTTCATTCAAAAAACCTCTGATGTCCATGTTGTCAGGAAGGTCCTGGGAGAACAAGGAAAGAACATCAAGATAATCAGCAAAATCAAAAATCAAGGGGGAGTTTGAAGTTTTGATGAGATCTTGGAGGCCTGACATGGGATCATGTGGCTTGTGGTGATCTGGGCTTGAGATTCCTTGCAGAGAAGCTCTTCCTAGTTCTGAAGTTAATGACTGGGCAGTGCACCCAAGCTGGAAAACCTGCCATATCTGTCATCCAGTTGCTGGAGAGCACAATCAAGAGACCTGGTCCCACCTAGGCTGAGGGCAGTGACATAGCCAGTGCTGTCCTGGATAGAGCTGAGTACATCATGCTGTTTGGAGAAGGAGCCACGGGGTATTGCCTTCTGGAGACTGTCCACATGCAGCACCAGATTGCCCCTGAAGCACAGGCCACCATCTACCACTTACAGTTGTTTGAGGAGTTCCCCTGCCTGGTGTCCATTACCAGCGACTCACTGAAGCCACCACTGAGGTCACCATAATCATCCTTGCCAACACTGGCAGGTCTTCCCACCAGATGGCGAGATACCGCCCCTGTGCTCCCATCATTTTTGTGACCTGGAACCACCATATGGCCTGCCAGACTCACCTACATTGAGGCATCTTTCCTGTGCTGTATAAGGACCCTGTCCAGTTGGCCTGGGCTGAGGATGTAGACCTCTGTGTGGTCATGAATGTTGACAAGGATGGGGCTTCTACAAGAAGGGAGATGTGGTCATTGTGCTGAATGGAGCCCTGGACCCAGCTTCACCAACACTATTCATGTAGACCTGTGCCATGATTGACCTCAGAGCCCAGTCCTGGTCCCATCCTCTCCCCCAGCCCATCCATTAGGCCAGCAGTGCTTACACTGCTGATTCGGGGCTCTTGGGTGGCACTGGTGGGCTGGGACACCAGAGAAGATTAAAGTCTCTGATGTCTGGCTGTGTTTAGACCCTGCTTGGTTGGGGTAGCCCACAACCAGACTGCCCCACCCCCAAACAAGGGAAGAATGAGGGGGCTGGCATTAGAAGGCCCTGTGGTTATTGTAGGATGGCACAGATCACTCTTCGTTGCGTACTTCACTCAGTTCCTGTAGAAAATGAATGTCCAGAGAACTTTCAACCTTAACTGACCAGGGTAAGGGGTGGGGTGCGGAGTGGATGAGTATGTGTCAGGGGACAATCAGCTAGAATGGGGACCTTAGGACATGGGGCGGTGGTTCTGGTTTGAGCAGCCCCTGGCCGTGGCTTTTAAACTTGCTTCCTCAATTCCACCAGTTTGCCTGCTCCCAACGTTTTTGTGCGTTACACACTTCTGTTTCCCTGCACTCAACTCTGCTGTCGCTGCAGAAAAATACTCCCCCTTCCACCTTCCATTTCCCTGCCTGTATGTCAACAAATAACTGGAAATAAAAATTTAAGAAAAACTACACTCTGATGCTAAAGACAGTGATACCATTTCCTGGGTAGGAGGAAGATTCTGAGATCAAGAACAAAAATTTCAAGGGCAAATTTGGGACTTGAGCGCCATCTTTTAAAGGAGTCCATTAGCATTATCCATTCATTTAGAATGTTAAAAAAAAATGACTGCAGTCAAGATTTTAATTATAAACAATGGAAATAAGTGTAACTCTAGCAACCAAGTAGTATATTAGAAGGTTGTTGTTTGGAAGGATTTGGGGATGTTTGAGAGGCTTAGGAAGAATATTTTGACACTCTTAAGAATCAGGCAGCAACTCAGAAAGATGAGAACAACTAAGATCCCTCCTCAGGAAAGATCTGTCTTGGAGGCTGCCCCTGGTGCCAGCAGCACCTGCAACTTTTGCACCTGTACGATGGTCTCATAACCATCGTAGCCTCTGCAAAGTCTTCAGAAATTTGCCTGCACTGTTCTATCATGCCCTCAAGATTTAAATCTAAAAATAATTGCCTAATGGGTTGTTCCTGGGTCACTTAATAATATTCCTCCCAGGTGGTTGAAGAGAAAATATGTGTCCATTTTAACTAAATGGGAGATCTAAGTAAGAAAGGCATTAGGATGTGACACCACTAAAATGTCAAATGTTCACTTGTAATGAGATACCATGAGGTCATAACCCATTTGTGAACTAACTCAGTTGCTAAACTGCATCTCCATTCTTGTGACTTTATTTATCTCAGGCTTTTTCACATTCAAATTACAAAGTGCACAGAATAGGAATAGGCACCTGGTGAGTTCATTAATATTGCATTGTATCTTTAAAAATAAATATCTTTAAATGTGGACAATTGATGGGTTAGTTTCAAAACATTTTGTCACTATCATTCCACATCAATAAAGGAGAGAAAACCTCCTATTCAGGAGTTTCATTCAGGATTTTGTTTTTCATTATAAGGTTTGTCCAAACTTTTTGGCATCCAGTATCCCTGTATGCAGCTTCCAATCCACACGTGGGTTGAACTGTTTCACATGCATATGCTATTAGAAAACAGCAAAATGTTTTACGAGTTACCTGGCTAGTTCGTAAAAACTGCTTAGCCCACAATGAAAAAGTAATACTGTGTAAAGATTGAGAATTAAGTTAAACTACTCAACCTCACAATTTACCGTGATATTTCAGAAACATAGGTTGGGAAAAGCTAATAGAAAAATGAGAACTTAATGATTTGGAGAGGAAAGGGGAGAAGAGAAAGGATTTTTCTTGTCTAGCTAAAAAGAGCTGAGTATGGGGAGAAAGTAACAAATGGACAAAAGAAAATAAGGATGTGCATATGTGTGAGATTATTTGAAGTATATATAATTCACTTGACCCAAGAAATAAAATATAGGAAAGGGAGAGTGGGGGAAAATATGACACATGTGTACAAAGTAAGGATGAAAACCTGCTACTTTAGTTTCTAGGAGTCACAGGAGACCCAGAACTATTAGGAGGAGGAGATTTAATCAAAGGGGAGAAATTTATCCTTCATATGTAAATACAGTATTATTACAATCCAAGGACGTTCGCAAACCAGATATTCATCAACCAGACATTTGTGTTGTCTTGTTTTCACAGTGGTATCAGCCATTGTTTCGCAAACACAGTTAATGCTTATCATCAGTTTTTTAAGAAACAAAGTGAGAAAAATATTGGCTGACCTATCCATTAAGATCTTAATATTCTAGAAGACCCTCAAGATGCAATGGTGTCCTCATGTAACAGTTTAAAAACAGTTGCTTTTCTTTTTCTTTTTTTAGTTTCCTCACACTTCAAATAGATAGAATGTAAAGCATATATTATGAGTAGCAGTATTCTGGGAAAAAAGAACTGTGTCAAATAATACTCTAAAGTTTTATATGTAACATTGTGTCTGGAAATAAATCTAGGTTTCTCCTGATTCCAAGTCATTCTAGGGAAAGGATTTTTGTTCAACAGACCAGATAAACTAAAATATGTTGTTTAATTTTCATGTCTACCACTATTAGCCTTCAAGAGAGCTTGATAAATATTGGAAAAAATGCATTCCTCTGGGTAAAACTCACCTCGCACCAGGACCTAAGTGTTGGTTTCATCCCTCTCTCACTCCCTCCATTATAGATTATTCCATCTATAATCTAGTATCATCTCTTTAGTTGGGTAGCTTCGTGCACAACCCAAGTAACTTTTACGCCTGTTATCCATGGGTGCTAGTCAATATTCCAGTAGAAATGTTATTTCCCCAACCCAATCATATTAAACTGAATCTATTCATTTCTAAATGTATTTAAATTATCATAAAACTTTCATGGAATCAGAGCACATTAATGTATATTAAAAAGTTCATCATTCTAAATGTCTTGCTTTGCAGATGAAGCAATAATAAAAACAACTTCCTTTTTAAGCACTTTCTTTGTAATAAGAATCACAGTAGACACTGTACATGTCATGCCTTTATTTCTCAAAAAAAATCCACTAAGGATGGAACACTTTCCTAGCTTGCTAATGGAAAGTGTGTAGTCATTTCTGCATTAAGGACATAATCATAATCCCTTCTCCATAAAGACATTTAGAGGTACACAGAAATGTCTTGTGATTCATGAGTATAAATTGTGACCTATATTTGATTCAATTTCTAAGTTGCTTTCTGACACATGAGTATATACACTGCCATATCGACCTACTCCTTCGTATCTGTGTATCGGTGTCCAGGAGATTGTCCCAGATTGTGAATGCCTGAAGCAGAGAAACTGGTTTTGTGTTTATCATTACTCTGGACACCTGGCTGGCTCACTTGCATATAAAATCCATGCATTATGCTCACATACGAACAGTGGCCATTACCAGAAACAAATAATCAAACAGAAAACATCCTTATATTTATTGATATTGAATACACATCAATTCCAGAAATTAATGCAAAACATACATTTCTTCTTGGGTTACTTTTCAATGTGCACAGTTTCAAGACCAAGCTCCAAGAATCCTTTTTCTATCTTTTTTATTCCCCAAATTTTCCCTTTTTTTTTTTCTCTTCTATTCTTTTGCTCTTCACTCCCTCACTTACAATGCCATTCTTGGGGCAATGTGAGATGTACAGATCATGAAAACCTTCTTATAGCAACTTCTTAAATATTTCCTTGCTAATTTAGTAGATTTTAATATTTGATTATTTTAAACAAAACCCATATCTTCACCATCAACAGTAACTAAAGAAGAGGAAGAAACATAGAAAGAATGGGAGAGGTGGAGAAACCTCATTTTACTTCTCAAATATGATGAACAACTGAAATGTCAAATTCTCCCATTAACTCATTTTTATAAACCTAAATTCTTCATAATCTACTAACAGCACTGCAAGTTCTATCATCTTGAATAAAGTTCATTACTGAAAGTAGAGCTTTGGACAGAAAAATTCCTTCCCACACTTAAAATAGCACTCTTTCACTGCACATACATTCAGCCTGATAAGTTAGAAATCAGGTCTTATTTTACAGAGGGGAAAAAAAAAAACAATTGCACTATTATCATCAAAGCTGAGCTGTGAATTTCCAAAAAGCAAGTTGGATTTTATTTCACCTAATACAGTGTCAAAAATTCTGCCAGCAACATCCTGATCTCAGGATTTTTATTGCTGGTGATGATGTATGAAGTGGAAAGCACAGAGCTTGATTTTCTAGTAAGTGGTTAAGCTTGCACTACTGACTACCTTATTTAAAAAAAAGAGCTTGGTAACCGAATGAATATGATAGGAAAGTCACTGATGAGGAAGAAAACTGAAACACTAAGATGTCTGCTTTATAGAGTCCTATCTTTGGAAATATTGTAACTTAAATTGAAAAAAAAAGAAAAGCCAGTTACATGGGAATGACATTTAGAAAGTTACTGTGACAGTACTTTTGAATAAAATATAGCATTTCCCTATAAAGCACCTCCAATAAAAGGTCTTGATATTATAAAGTGAAAAAAAAAGTATAAATTTCCAAAGTCAATTTTCTTGCTGTGAAGTAGAATTAGGCTCCAATAGTAACAAAAATGAATATATACAAGTCATGAGCTGTCTAAAGCAGCACTCTGATCTTCAGTGTGTTTCTGAGACAGCTGAAGTGGTTTGTAAAATCTCTTAAAATGTTATGCTTACGTTTATTACTTCCTAGGGTCTTTGAGAGGATGAACATGAAGGCATATGAAATGCAGAAAGTGATATTATTATGCCTTGAAATTTTGGGAAATTGCATTGGCTTATGAAAATCATATAGCCAAGTTGTCATGGCTAGAATGGGACCAGGATGGAGGGGTCTGGTAGAATAAAGTTGAAATATTTTGCCAATAATGCAGTTTACCCCAACTCTCAAATTTAAGTTTTCAAACAATACTGCCTTCATCTAGTAACCTGTCATTCACTTTAGATATTTCCCTTACTCCTCTTCTTGGAATTTGCTCCCTCTCAATCCAACTTCAGACTGGCATATCTCATGGACATTTTTCTGATAAAATATTTTTTTTACCTCTAAGAAGCTTTCAAATTTCCCACTCTTTCCTAACTCTCTTTTTCTTTTGATATCCAAGACTCCAAACTCCAGTGCTATTGCTCCTTTTCTCTTACTCTATTTTTCTCCTTGTACCCTTTTCTCTCTCTGTGCTTTAAATATCAGAATACCCCAGTGTTGTCTGGTTTTCTTTTTTCGTTATTGTTCTTGTTACTTTCTAATCTCTCCTTAGATGATGTCCTTGCCCTCTCATGGCTTCAGATTCCATCTATAATCTAGTAATTATCTTCAATCCTGACCTCTTCCTGAGCTCTACCCACTTGCATATTTCACAGGCACCCAAAATGACTACAAAGACATGCTTTCGCCCCCACTCCAAAGACCATCTCGTTTGATTTCAGCTTCTTCTAGCCACTGGTCACAGCCTTATTTTTTGAACACTTTATTTCCCTCATCTTTTATACCAATCCATTAGAAAATATTTTTGCTGGCAATATACACCTGGAATCCATTCACTTTTCATATTCTCCTCCATAATATACAAGCCATCTTTGCACCTCGGACAGACTACTGAAATAGCTTCTGAATTGCCTCTAAAACTCCACACTCACCCTCCTCCTAGGCATTCTCCACAGATGTACAATACAAGAGAAAATAGCCCCATATGACTATTTAAGTAAAATAAATAAAATTAAAAATTCAGTTCCTCGGGCTTGGTAACCACGTCTCATGAGCTCAGTAGCCATATGTGTCTAGCAACTACTCATTGTTCAGCACAGAAATAGAACCCTTTCCCTCATCACAGAAAATTCTACTGGAAAGTTCTGCCCCCTAATATTGTTATGCCATCGTTCTCTCAACCATTTTCCTCGTAAAGGAAATTTGTGGTTGTTTTCTGTTTTTCTTTGTTCTGATTTTGCTTACCTTTTTTTATTAATTACAAAAATGTTATAATAAATACCTTGTGGGTAAGTAGCTTATGTTCTGGTATTTTCTTTCCATAGGATAGATTCCTATAGAATTATTGTAAGTTAATTGGAACAAGGAACAGTTTAATTATACTTTTAATAGATACTACACAATTATTTTCCCCCAAAAAAGTTATAGCAAAGCACTCATTTACTTATTTACCAACATTTTATGGTAGTACTTATTCCCATGAACTTCCATCACCAGATATTATCAGTATACATTGTTAATTATTGCCAATCAATGGTAGAAATTATCATTTTGTTTTTATTTAAATTTCCCTATTACGAACATTCAAGATGCTACATATGTTTGTTAATAATACGCATTTTCTTTTCAGTAAATTATCTTTTGACATCCATTGCTCATTTTCCTATTATGAGCTGCTTATTTGTATGTTTGCAATTTATATGAACATCTTAAATAATAATGAAAGTAATCTTCGTAGTCATTTGTATTGCATATTTTTCCCAATCCACTAGTTTTATTTTGATATTGTCTCTGGGCGATGTCCTACTAAATGTTTTATAATCTGCTAATTTATTCAATAATTTGTTCACACAATAAGGGAGAGGAAAGTGCACATACTGAAAGGAGGGGAAAAATATGAGTAAAGATTTAGTTAAATGTAAAACTATCTGTAATCTCATTTTATCCTTCAACAACCTAAAAGTATAGACAAAACCTTTTCAATTTTCAGCTTAATAAACGGATGTTCAGAGTTTAAGTAATGTCGCTAGGATTTAAAACAATATCTGAAGGATTTAAAAAGCTCTTTCATTCAAGCCGTGCTGCCAAATGTACTAAGATCACTACCAATCTGTTCAGTGTTATCCTCTGAGTCTTTTATCCCTCATAATCCAATTTGGTTGACCTGTCATGGTTTCTGAATAGTGAGGGACGTAACCTAAAAATAGACATATTATGAAGAAAGTTATGTTATATTCCAGGTAAAATGCATGCACCCCCCCCCACACACACACGTTTTCTGACCTTTGTTTTAACACAAATATTAGGAGACTACAAACTCACAAAATGTTGACTGTGAAAATGTAAGTTCTCTGAACTAAAAATCAACGACTAAAGTAAATTCACATCATAGGTATTATAGAATTATTGATTGTAAATATTTTAGTCAATACTTAATGCAAAATGCTCTGAAAGTTAATTTAGCAAGAATTTTGCCATAAAGCAAACAATGTGCTACCTTCATCCCTCTGAACCTGCAGAAGTGGACCACCTCCCTTTTAAAGGACATGGACTTCATCTTCCTCAAGATTGATCCCAAATTCTCCTCACTTGTTTCTATGCCAACTACAGTCACATCTTAGTCTGGCATTAATTGGGAAGATCTCTCCTTGCTTCAGGAGGAAAGGAATGATTCACTAATCTGTATGACAAAAGATCTAGCTAATATACACTGGCAGAAGCTTGATAAAATGTCTGGGTATAGATGTTGAGGATGCTGGACTAGGGGTAGGTGAGGGAGGAATAGAAGCCTGGAAAAGGGATAATTTATTGACATGGGATACCTCCCATCATTCAATATTTAATATTCTTGACTGGGACACTTGGTGTCAATCTTTCAGGTTCCTTGAAGCTTGAAAAAAAAATGTAATGGCAAACAGTTAAGTGAAGTGGAGATGCTACAACTGCTTTGGCAACGTGTTTAGGAAGGGGTCAAACTGGCTGTGAGAGACAGATATGGTAGAACGGATGTATTACCTATGACCAGAAACCCATCCACTAACTATGTTTCCCAGGAGGTCCCAGAAGATACTCCTTGACTAAGCATTGAAAAGAGGGTTATTCAGTGGGGCACCTGCATTCTTGAGAAGCTCAGGCTCAGTGATGAGTGTGGTTAATAAGTTAAGGATGATTAATAGAAGTGCTAGTTTAGAACTTGGCTCCCTCATGTCAACAGGGATGATAAGATTCTGGGATAGCACAGGGCAGATATGGTCCTAACCATCAGAGGTAAGGTGGATAAATTACCATAGTGGACCACAAAACTGGAATGGCAAACAGTGGTCCCTCTCTGTAGGCATATTTGGCTAGGGCTAATGGACCACGGTATTCCTTTGAAAGATAAATGGGCAGTCAAGAACAGAATCATTTGACCTAATCAAAAAAGATCAAACATTTGTGATCACATTTGAATGTAAAGGCACATTCTGTTGCCTATTTTCTAGAATTGGGCCAATTTTTACATCTAGAGTCTTTCAGTTGAAGGAATGAACTCTGTAATACCATGTCAAGGAAATACGATAATGATTCTATCTTTCCATAAAGCAAATTAAGTTAATTTGCACAAGAAACAGTTCTCAGTAGTGCACTGAGGCAAGAGTGATACCAACAGATGTTGAGGGCAGTTGGATACAGGATCTAAACTGAAACTAATACCAGCATCCAAATCTGCATGATAGCCCTTCTTTAAGAGTGACAGCATATATAGGCTAGATGATAAATGGAGTCATGACACAAGTGCAGTCATTTAGTGAGTCCAATGTGTCAATGAATCTGTTGTATGGTCATTTTCCCAGACTCTGAGTGCATAATTAAAATGAATATTCTTAGCATGTACTATCATTAAGAAAGGACTACAAATGTTTGATTGGTATCCTTAGTTTTTTGGAGGCAGTTTACAACACACTTGGAAATGCTGATTCAACCAGTTCTTCAGGTGACCAGTTATTGGCTGACTCCTGAATTTTTACTTAGCCTTGCACTTTTGGCCATTGGCCAGCAGATTCCATTAAAATTGCTAAGCATTTAGGAAAGAGAGGATTGGTTGAAAGAAAATAACTTTGACTTCTCAAATGTAGAGATTTTCAATATTAATCACAGAGTTGGCTTTATCTTTATAAAACAAGACAAGTGATTGCTGTGACTGAGAAGTTCAGAAATAGGACTGGTGCTGTAAGTAGAAGGAAATTTTAGGAGGGACTCTTGGGAATTATCACAGGAAGTCAAATACAGATGAATAGAAGTAATTTTAAAACAAGAGTAAAGGGTCAGTTCAGGTCAAAAACATCAATATATATTGAAGCTAACCAGGATGTTTACATTATTTCCTCAATAACGCGCAGCAGTGTCATAGGAGGAGAAGAGAAAGCACATAATAAATATTACCCAAGTTAGATATTGGCAAAGTAATTCTGGGGGATGGGTAATAACGAAAATGTGGATAGCAGTGAGAGTGGAGTTAGAATGGCTTGAGTTAAACTTAACTGTATATCAAATTGGTACCATAACACAAAAAATAAATATTTCATGTGACTTTTGAGTACAACTCAGACTGTACATCATTAGTGAAATATTTTTTCAGGATAAAAAGAATTGCAAAATGATTTTATACTTCTCTCAGTAGTGTATTGTTTGTAAAATGATTCATATTACAATTTTGTAACAAAAATATTATTCAAGTAAGTGTGTTATTGTTATTATGGACCAAGATTTTTCATGTAAGAGAAAAGAGGCTAAATTATAATATCAAAGTTAAAATAAATGTGCCATGTTAAATTTGAGTTGGACATGTCAATATGAATTTAAATTTTAAGTCCACTGAAAGGTTCAGATACTTTGGTAGCAATGCACGCCCTAAAACCCAGAAACTCAGATCTTAGTTTCCATATACTCTGCTAAAATAAACTCAGGTTCTTGGGCACATTTCAGGATTAGAACAAAGAAAACACAACACGATACTGAGACTTCTGTTGTGCAAGTAAATAAGAAAGTCTGATGTTGAAGTTTGCTAAAAGGCTACAGAAGTCAACTGGGAAGGGGTCCCACTGGCCAAATTTGGAATAATTTAAAGCATCATAAATAACTCCACTTGACTGTGAAACATTGAATAAATAAAAACCCATGAATCTGTAGTGATTCTAATAAAACAAAGAAGATAAGAAAAATTTACATTTGTACAAAAGAATATATCTCAATAGCAGTTACATTACTATATATGGTTTAAATAACTATGAATCGTATTGACTATAGTCAGGAAATAAATTATTTCTAAAAGATGAAAATCAGTTCCCCGACAACTTTAAAAGTTTTTACTTATTTGACATAATTTCACTTTTGCCCCAAAACTAAAAGTTATAAACTATAATATCTAAACTATACAATGTTTAAAACATAATATTAGGGACAAATTCAAAGTCATTCATGTATTTCTTACTGGTACAAACGCTAATTTCTAAAAACCCATTAATATAAAGGAAAGTGAATTAAATGTCTATGAACTGGTTAAATGTTTCCAAAGGAAATTACATAAAAAATTATAAGTTTTAGGGCAGTACAATGGTGGCTCAGTGGCAGAATTCTCATCTGCCATGCCAGAAACCAGGTTCGATTCCTGGAACCCATGCCAAAAAAAAAGAAAATTTTATAAGTTTTAAATAAAAAATTATAATAACTTTTATGATGAAATTACTTTTATAATGATAATTATAACCACTTTAATGTAAAAATAAAAAAATTCAGTATTTGTTTCACACCAGAGGGAACAATTTTAAAAAATCGCATGTACCATATCTGTTCAAATGACATTCCAGAAGGAAGCTGTCAAAGATTCTTCATTCTTGCCGAATTTAGTTTCTAATAAATAATAAAACCAGAAATCCTTCAATTGATGGGCCAAATTAAAAAGCTCTTTAATTCTGGGATGAAGAGATCATAAATCCATGGCACTGATTTAGAGAGTGTCCACAGAGATTATTTAACTGTGAAAGACAAGATGGTGGTCTTTAAAGAATTTATGTGGCTGGGTGGTCGCTTAGGAAACTGCGAATATGCTGTTTACAGTTTTTGCTAAGAAACTGAACAGTTTCTTCCTGAGAATGTCTTGATTTCCTCTGAGAATTGTTTGTTTTATAACAATGTTCCTTGATTATGATGGTTTGATAAAAATCTTGTTTCTATGAGTTATTATAAAAAGAAAATGCATAAATAAACATCTGTAATTTCAAAACTTATTACTGTCCCTTTCCCATGTACTTACAGAGTCTGATTAGCAAAAAACAGAGAGCACAAAAGATGACAGAAAGAGATTCCTTGTTATAGTTGTATGCCACGTGAAAGGAAATTCTCAGCAATTCTGAATATCTATGGCAAAAGAGGACAGGGATAATTCAAAGAACTTCCCTCGGGAATTTAGACATGGTGGTGCATGTAATACCATTACAATTCTTGAGGTATATGGAAAGACTTCATAAGTTGAAAAATAATGCATATCTATCAGTCTATGGCATGTTTCAGATTGCAAAAGGAGGACCAGGACTGTGTGTGTGTGCGCTTGTGTTGCACATGCCTGTGTATTGTGGGAGGGAGAATCCCCCAATAACCTCTCCAGAACTGTTGTTTCACCTATGTAGATAGCATGAAAGCTTGTGTCAGTACCTAATGAGTACAAGTAGATAAAGCTGGAAAGGATAATGGATACATGAGTTGATTGACGAAAATGTGTTTCTAAAAATACAAAATTGCTTCCTTTTGGAAAATTGAGGAGCATTTTAAATGACATAGTATTTTTTTAAATTCTTCCTAAGAATCTAAATTAATTTGCTCAGCCAGTGGAATATCCTTTAGGATAGAAGCAAATTTTTAGTTCAATGTTTCTCATTTTGGGGAAATTCACTCATTTATTTCATGGTTGTTTATCGATCCTATTTTATGCACCAGACACCATGCTAGGAGTTGAAGACAAGGTTGTGAAAGGGGCAAAAAACTTACAGTTATGAATGTACATTTCTGAAATGGTAGTGAGAGGGAAGGAGACAACAGTTAAAATGAACAAGTAAATACATAAGCTAACTTTAAAATGGGAGTGGTATAGCTAGTGAAATAAACAAGATGTGGGAATAAGAAGTAACTGGGGGTGAATGATTGACAAAAACGCACAGAAAAGACCTCTTTTGGGAAAGTGACAATTAAAGTAGACATAAATAATAACTAGATCTGACTAGTTATGAGAAGAACCAATGATAAATTCCTTATTCAGAGAGTCTAAATAAATTGTCCAAGCCAACCATCCAGGTAGTAAAAAGCATAAACTCAAATTCAGGTTTTCCCTCTACAGGATTACTTTTCTGGGCACAAAATCTTTCTCTATATATTCATTTGTAAATTTCTTCCTCCCTCTACCGCTTGGTGCTGGAATGCCTCAAGACTTGATTTTTGAAATTTTCTCCTCTACATCTATGCTACACTCATGCCCTTTGCGATCATATTTCATCTCATGATATAAATATCACATATAGGCTGATGACTCCTGTGTGTGTCTCTCTCCAACCTGGATAAATTCTTTGATCTTCAATCTTATATTCCTAATTGCCTATTTGATAACAAGATGTCTAATAAACATACCAAACTTGAAATGGAGTACAGATAAAATTCCTTCAAACCTGCTCCATCTCAGTTAAAGGCGATTCCATCCTACCATGTAGTAATGTAAGCAATCTGGAGTTATCCTTGACACCTCTCTTTCTTTTATTAACTGTCTCCAATTCATGAGCAAATCCTATTGTCTATACCTTCAAAATATGTCCAAAACTTCAAAACCAGATAATTTCTTCAGATAGATCTTCCAGTTCATTAACTCTATTTAGCTACGTATATTCTGCTGGTTAATATCTTCCTATATTTATAGCTCTATGATTGAATTTTTTATTTCAAGTTTGCCTGTACATTTCTATTAATCATTTATTTCTTGCTTATCTTTGCAATTGTCCTTTTATTTCTTTTCAATATTTTCTACAAACCTTGTGATATTCTCTTTGTTTTTTGTTCAATCCTTAGTGGTCAAAATATGATTCTAATTTCTGCTGACTGGTAACTCATGCCTTGTGTCACTCCTGTATTTTGCTTGTGAGTTAATTGTTTGATTTTAATCTGTGAGGGTGAGCCTAAATTGGCAAAGCTTTCCTCCAAATAAATTTTATTTCCTCCAAATCAGATTTGTTTCTGATTCTCCTGGTAGCTAGGAAGTACCACCCATGTGGTCATCTTTAGCCTTTTCCACGTTGTTAGTCTCACTAAGAAGTTCCAAACTCAGTTCCTGCACCTTAATACTGGCTGAAAGTTCAGTATTATGAGAGTTTCGGGGTTACTGACAGCCACATTGTCTCTAGTTGCAGCCTGCATCTCCAGAACCAGTTCATCATTTGTTGTTTATCTAAGGGGGGAGACAAAATCCCTGGAGATTGTTACTACCTCAGATGAGAACAGCAATGCCTCAAAGAGTGAGTCATGTCTACGATCAAGTTGCTTTGTAACTGGAGGATCTTTCATACCATCAATTCACTCTAATGCTAGAGAAGGAAACAAGTGTTTATTTTTATTTTTTATTTTTAGAAATGGGTATTAAAAAGAAAGAAAATCTTCCACGGTTATAATTTGTCTTCTCCTGTAATTCCCTCAGGTTTTACCTTATATATTTTTCTAGGTTAGGCTTTTAGGTACCTATACATTTATGACTGATATTATCTTCCTTTTAATATTAAATAACCTCCTTTTGTCAAGAGCTGAGCTGAGAGAGAGTTGAGCTGAGTTGTCAGGTATTGAAGGTCATTGATTAAAACAGTTAAAGCCCAAATGGAAGTAAATGGTGAAGGCTTTAATCACTTACTGGGATAATATAAGCAAAAGGGTAAACTGAGGCAAGAAAGTGACTACCTTCTGCTCTTTTTCCCCACTGAAGGAGGCCACCGGTGGGGGTCAGCTGAATCACTGTAAATATGAGGCCATCTCACTGCTGAGGGAGGCGCAAACCAAAGTTCAACAGGGGATTCTCTAAGGCATCAGCCTCTTTTTTATTTTATTTTATTTTTAATGTGATTTTATTGAGCTATATTTACACACCATACAATCCATCCAAAGTATATATTAATGGCTCACAGTATCATCACATAGTTGCACCTTCATCATCACAAACAATTTTAGAACATTTTCAATCAATGCTTAGGAGTACAGAATGTTTAATAAGGTTGTTTGTAAAGGTTCGAAAATGGATAGCAGAATACTGGGTGATGGTAAAACAATATTGTACGTGTAATTAACAAAGCTGAGTGTGAGTATGTCTGAAAGAAAAGATTATGTCACGTATATTGCCAAAAGGAAAGCAAGAGGATAAAAAGTTGGACTGCATTACTTAGCAAAATTCTACAGTTGACGATGATGATGGTTAATTGTACAAATATAATAAAGTTTTTACATGAACTTGAACAAATATACTTTCACTACTACAAGATGTGAATAATAGGATGTGGTGTTATAGTTCGTAAACAGAATGCGATGTACCAGAAATGGAATGGCTTTTTAAAAGGGGACTGTATTAAGTTTACAGTTCTAAGGCTGTGAAAATGTCCAAATTAAAGCAATAATAAGAGGTTACTGTCACTCAAGAAAGGCCGATGAAGTTTGGGGTTTCTCTCTTAGCTGAGAAGGCATGTGGTGATGTCTGCTAGCTTTCTCTCTCAGCTTCTTGCTTCATGAAGCTCCCCCGGGGCCATTTTCCTTCTTCATCTCCAAAGGTCTCTGGCTGTGTGGACTCTGTTGGTTCTGGTGTTTGGTGGTTTTAACGCTTTTCCAAAATGATTCCCTCTTAAAAGTCTCCATTAAGCAACCCCAACTTGAATGGGTGGAGATACATCTCCAAGGAAATAATCTGATCAAAAGTTACAACCCAAAATTAGATGGGCCATATCTCCATGGAAACGAAAAGGTCCCACCCACCATATGATTGTGAAAACCTTGTGTCTGACATTCCCTTTATCTAGGACATGGACAGATGAGTAAAAACTATGGATAAAATAATGAACAAATAATGGGGAACAAAGGTTAAAATAAATTGGGTAAATGAAAATACTAATGATCAATGAGAGCGAGGGGTAAGGGGTATGGTATTATGAGTTTTTTCTTTTTCCTTTTTATTTCTTTCTCTGAAGTGATGCAAATGTTCTAAAAAATGGTCATGGTGATGAATTCATAGCTATGTGATGATATTGTAAGCCATTGATTGTACACCATATATGAAATGTTTGTATGTTAGGAATGTGTTTGTATGTTGTTTTATCAACAAAAATGTTATAAAAAAAAAGTCCTACCTGGCAATATTGAATGAAAATTAAAGGACATGGCTTTTCTGGGGTAAATAATAGCATCAAACTGGCCAAATGATATCTGGGGAAAAAATACAATTAATGCAAACTAAGGTCTATAGTTAACAGTTACATTGTCATATTCTTCCATTAATTGTAACAAAGGCAACATATCAAAGCTAAGTGTCAATAATAGAGGGACATAGAGGAGGGGTATGGGATTTTTTTTCCAAAAGAAATGAGAATGTTCTATATTAATTGTGGTAGTGAATGCATGACTATATGATCATACCAGGAGCTACTGATTGTACATGTAGGATAGTGTGTGAATAAAACTGTTAAAAAATAAAGTAAAAAAATAAAATATAATATAATAGAGGGGTATCTGGAAAAAATGCACCTATTGCAAACTATGGTGTACAATTAACAGTAATATCTTAAAATTCTTTCATCAACAATAACAAATGTAACAACACTTCAATGCTAGGTGTCAATAATGGGAGGGGGTTGGTTTAAGGCATATAGGATGCTTTGGGTTTTCTTTTTCTTTTTTGTCTTTTTTCCTTTATTGAGTAATGCAAATGTTTCCATCGCTCATTCTTAAGTTATAGATTCTATTTCTAACATCTCAGTGATCAGACTTCAATATTGAACACATTTATTATCTTGATATTTTCTGACAAACTTCACAGCCCATCTACATATAAAGATATCTTACCCTCTCCTCTCCTTTCATCCATCCTCTCCTTCCGTTGTCTTCTTCTAAACTATAATTTATATATAACTACATGGTTATCAATTACTTTGTTCATCATTACTTCTTGCTTTCCAATCCTTTCTTCTGGGTTCATTTTACTTCTTGTTGAAGTGTATTTGTTAATAACTCCCCCCACCCTCAACCCCCAGGCTTCCCACAACTATTAAACATTGAATCATGTTTTTCCTATACATATTTTATTTTCACTTTTGAGTGAAAGATTAGCTACTGGATGGAGAATTCTTGATTGATACCAATGTCCTCTCAGCAGTTTGAAATCATAATTCTATGGTTGCTGGCATTTTTTATTGTAGATGAGGTCTGCTGCAAGTCATTCTTTTGTTAGTAATCATTC
Organism: Myrmecophaga tridactyla; assembly: GCA_004026745.1. NCBI lineage: Eukaryota > Metazoa > Chordata > Mammalia > Pilosa > Myrmecophagidae > Myrmecophaga > Myrmecophaga tridactyla. The sequence continues at coordinate 19,388 of PVIY010007095.1, forward strand.
TTTTTTTCTTTGGCAGTTTTGATTTTTTTCTTTGTCATTGGAATTAAGTGGCTTTATTAGAATGCCTAGGCATATATTGTGTTTTGTTCTGCTTGTTTTGATTTATTATTTTTTTATTTAATACTTTTGTCTTTCTTCGGTTCTCAAAAGTTTCAACCATTACATCTTTGAGTTGTGTCTCTCCCTAATTACCTTTCTGTACCTCCCCTAGTAATTCAATTACACACTTGTTGAGTTTCCTTCTCGTTATCTTTCTATTCTAAAATGCAGAGTGATTTTCTCAGTTTTACATTGCAGTATATTAATTTTATCATTGAATGAGCTCAGTGTACTGTAAGCTTTTCAATTAAAATTTACTATATAAATTATTGTATTTTCAACTTCAATATTTTAACTCTAACTTTTAATTGGTTAATTTTCATATTAACTTGTTATTGTTTAAAAACCGAATGTTTTTATTCCATGATATATTTGAGCCAGAGACTCTTAGATGACCACTAACAGATTGTGAGTAAAAACGACAGATGCCACTTGCAGATATGGCCCATGAACTTTCCATACATGCTTTTTCAGGCACTTTCCACCAAAGGTGATGAGGGCAACCCTTGAAGCCAAGTACTAAAGATGGAAGAAACTTATACATCCAGGTCACCAAACAATCGTATGGTGCAAAGCCAACGCCAAAACCAAAATCCCACCTCATATTCTAATATAATAAATAAATAAATAAATAAATAAATAAATAGATAGATAGATAGATAGATAGATAGATAGATAGATAGATAGATAGACAGATAGATAGATAGATAATCTCATCCTTTAAGCCAGCAAATCTAAGCTTGCAAACTCATCTTGTATGAGAATGTTCCTCTTTACCACAAGATCATCCCTCCCTGTGCAGTAACAGCTTTTGCCACCATTTCAGCCCAGATCTCAGGCTCAGATATAGGTCATCCAAAAACAGTGCAGAAAATTAGATGGCAGTATTTCTGTCTCCAAACCATCATGTGGCTTGACCAGGTCCCAAGTTGTACTATTTTCTATTTTTTTCCCTCTACTACAGGTAAGCAGTCTGTTTCTCCTAAAAGTGTTCAAAACTTTACCAAACTACAATCAGGCAATTAGCCTGGCTTTTATTTTATTTTATTTTATTTTTTACCATATTTGAGGATTGAAATTCCAGACTCAACTCCTGCTTCCAAGCCCAGCACGTCTTGGGCCACAGGGCTTTAATTCCTGCTTTGAATTAAAAAATATTTCTTGTTCATGCATTTTTTTTAATGCTGTGATATTGTTTCATAAACTATTTCTATGTATTTGTAGAGGTAAAGGCAGTTTTCTGATGCACTCACTTAACGTAACATCATGACTTCTAATCATCCATCCTAAACAGTGAGACCTATGCAGAGATATATGTAAAAAGATATTTATTTTAGCATTTTTTATAAAAGTGACAAATCAGAAATGAAATAAGTGTTTGACAATAGGATTTTAGTACATAAATTACACTATTTGACAGAATAGAATTAGTATCTAGTCAAAATAATTATGTACAGGACTATTGACAAAACTGAGCATATGTTAATTTAAAAAAATTACAAAACAACTATTATACTATGGTTCATATATTTATACTTTTGCATTTTGATGTTTGTGTGTGCATATATACAACTCGTTGCAGTGATAGGATATCAGATTGTTTTGTTTGTGTCCTCTTAATTTGCATTTTCCAAAATTGTAAGTGATGAAATTTTTTTATTTTAAAAAACAGGATGGAAAAAAATTGAATTCCAGAAGTAGTACAAGCGTCTCACAGTGAAAATAGAGTTGCTGATATCTGGAAATGTATTTGAAGGCATATAATTAATATATCACATAGTTTGTTATGTGTTCATTCTACTGTTTCTGAGCACAAAAACAATACTTATGCATATTTACAACACTCCAGGGCTTAAATCTGAGCTCTTGAGCCTGGTGCTTTATTCGACATATGTTTGAAAAACAGATCTTCTATTGTGCCCCGAGGACCAGAAAACTTGGGCTGTCTCTAGCAAAGCAATAAATTATTTAATTTCCTCATGGTTCCATTAATGACCTGATAGATCAGCACATCCTTAAAACATAAAGTAATATTAAGTTGGTGGGGGTATGAAAAATTCAATGAATACATAAGAAACAAATTGACCAAAGAATCAACAGAGAGAAAACTTACCAGCATGCATTTCTTACAGAACTCTAAGAGAAATTATGTGTTGAATGAAAGGAATAGGAAAAGTATCAAGAAAGAATGACTTTTGACTCGTTGGAAGATGTTTTTTCTGATTGGGTGAATGTTTAGAAACAAAATTAATAGAGAAATATCCATTGTGAACTAGTCTTTAAAAGCATATATTTGAAACAAAATCTAGAGGATTTTCAAAACTAAAAAGAAGTTACTGGAACGGATTGCTTTTAAAGCACTATATATAATCTAAGCTCCTTCAGGCCTGGGAAAATAACCATCATTTTATTTCCTAATGTATCAGCCCAATGCTCTCTGTCAGGTAAGTGATCATTAAATCATTGCTAAATTGAATAGAATTGATTGGAGTTTCCAAAAATAAAAAGTGATAAAAGCAATTATATAAATGTGAAAATTGACCAGGTTGAGTTTCCCAAATATTTCCTTTATTTGATATAAACACTTAGTGCTGTATTTAATATTTGTTATGAAAACAATCTTTTAAAAATTATTGGGCTTTCGAAAATTCATCCTGGTTTTAATTATTCCCATGCATTTCTCCTTCCCATTTTATGTCTGTGAACAATGGGAGTGAAAATGGATAGTTTTTTTTTTTCAATGTTAAGCATTTAAAAAAACACAAAGTTTATAAATAATTAACACAGCTTGGCATAGAATTTAACTGATCTACACAAGAGCTGGCTGAGCCAATGAGGCTGACTTCCCCTGAACTTTAAAGGCAAAGCGCTTTAAGCTTTTTAGATGAAGTAAAAAGAAAAAAAGGAAAGAAAAAAATATTCCAAGTTGGGGACAGCTATATTTACAGACCCTGATGCCAGCCCAATAGATATTTTTATATAACGCAAGACCTGCTAACCATGGAAACATAAGCCTAAATCATGCTAGTCAGCCAACTTTGATGTGAGACACAGCTGCAATGTAGAGTTTGACTCTGACAACAGCCTTTGTAGGTTTTTATGTTGCTGTAGCTCATATACATAAGCATTCACTGTGCAAGATCATGCTGGTAGGGTACAAAGAGAAAATAAAGAAATGAACAGAAAACAAAATGTAGGTATCCACTAAGGAACTCAAGTTATTGAAGATTTCTTCTTGATATCTCTCTATCTGTCATGTCAAATATTATCCCTCACTATTTCTCAATCTCCTTAATTAATAAAAAATTTAGTATAATGGCATTCATTTTTTAAAGGCAATGTATAATACTTAGGTCCTTGAGGCCTGGGAATAGCTCAAGTTAAGTTCAAGGTGATATTTTTCTTATATACCATATATATATGTCCTCCTCATAAGACAAATATTTATGTGTGTATATATTTATATATTTATTTATTTTTGCATAGGCAGGCACTGGGAATTGAATCTGGATCTCCAGCATGGCAGGTGAGAACTCTGCCTGCTGTGCCACTGTGGCCCACCCCAAGACAAATACTTTGTATGCATCCTATGTTTTATGTATATTTTCTATCATTTTATTTCTAATATTCTCCAATAAAATATCTATTTACTCCTCAGAAATATACCCTAGATGTTTCCAAAATCTATATGAACCTGCATTTCAATAGCAGTCTCAACTCTAATAGTTGAAACCTATCTCCAAGCCCAATTCTTATAACCTATAGAAAAAAAAATAATAAAACTTTGGCCCTATGAGCCATTTTTTTAAAACCAGATTTTATCTTAACAAGATAAATGATAAAAGATTAATGAGAATTAATACCAGAAACTCTATACTGTCATCACAACCTGAATATCAAATATCCCACAATCCCCAAACATTTCCCATCTTGGAAGCTTACTTTCAAAATATTTCCACTTCTGCAATACTTTAATGTCCTCAAGATTCTCAACTCATCAAGACTATCACATTTTCATTTCTCCAGTTTTCTAGGTTAGATTTCATTGTTTATCATTTTAAGCATCACTTGCAAATACTCCCTAGATGCCTTATCCTCCACTCTTTCTTTTGCACTCACTTGGCAAAACCTAAACCTAGTTGTGCCTAACTATACATAAACATTCTATTGCCTATACAATAGTCACTTCCCATTTCCTTTAAAACAGAACTTCAATTTTATTCTTATAGCCATACTATTCATCATGACCATGAATTTAGGGGAGGCAGACTCAATTTCAGAAGTAGGTCCTAAGTAGATAAGCTGACCACAGTTCCCATTCCCCTGGGAAGTGGTTAAGCTTGAATTTTGGTCAGTGAAAGAGTTTTCTAAGTGACTTCTGGAAACAGTTTCTTCTCACTCACAAAGAGGCAATGGTGCCATGGTCCCTTTTCTTTGGCTGAATGTCTGTGCATGGCTCCCAAAACTGTGGCAGTTATTTTGGAACAATGACGGGAGTTAGTCATAGGAAAGAACCACACCCTGAGAATGCAAGAGGAAAGAAACTTGGATGAGCTTGAGTGTTTGTGAATACTGATTTAAACTCTGGAACAAGGCAATGCTGGGATTTCTATTTACTTGAAATAACAAATATATCTTTGTGATTCAGTTGATTGGCATTTTCTCTTACTTGTAACCAAAAGCATTCTGAGAAATCTGAGATACTGGCTAGCAAGAAGTCACATGTCTGACTTTCCTTTCAAATGGTTATCAATAACTTTGAACAGGCATTGTACATTACTCAGCAAGCCTACAACCTTTCCTGGTAATTTTGTTATCCTATTCCCCCTTCTTTTTCTAAGACTCCCTTATCCTTTTCCTAGCCTCTTTATTGTGGTTAATCTCATCAAAATCAGATGTAAAGTCCCTCAATTTTCCATTACCAATTTTTCAATCCTATTAGTGTCTGCATTAGAAAACTTTATGCTCTTATAAAATACCCAACCCTCCACATGAATTCTAGATCTCCAAAATCATCCTTGCTTTCTAAAGGACTTTCACTTTCTCCAAGTCACACTTTTTATAGAAACAAAAATGAAGGGTTTTCTATATTGCTGCTACTTCATCTCAAATCTGGTTTAATGTTCTGCCTTCAGCCCCTATCATTAATTCATAATAAGGTCATCAATTATCTTCATCTTCCAAAATCAACACAGTATTTACCTTTAAATTTTGTTATTCAACTTTCACAGTATCTTATACAGTTGACTACTGCATCTTTACTCAAACACTTTCTTCTCTCAGACATGGTATCATTACTCTTCTCATTTCCCCCCTATTTTAGTGGCAGATTTTTTATGTTTGCTTGTGTGTGTGTGTGTGTGTGTGTGTGTGTGTGTGTGTGTATTCTCCTCATTTAATCTTTAAAAGTTGAGGTCCTTCAGGGCTCAAGCTGGGGCCTTCTATTTTTCAAAATTTGCATGCTCTCCATAGGTAATCTCATCCTCTCTTATGCCTTTTCTTCTCAGAATCAAATAATGTGCACACACACACACACACATACACAAATGAACACACTTTTTCTGTAGTAAAACCTAATAAACCAAGAACATACATAACTAAAAGTTCCTCACCAACTCTGGACATTGAAAATTCATCAGACAGTGATCTATGACCTCTTCATAAAATCTGTCCAGTCTTTACATTGATAATGCACAATGTTTACCTCTAGCCAAGAGACATGGATCAAACACATACTCAAATGCTTATTTCACCACCTCAGAGTACCTGACCCATATCCAACAGTCTGCTTGATTTCCTTAACTTGTTCAACTCATCAAAATCTTAAATATAACATGGGCAAATGAAATTCTTGACTTATTGGCTATCCCTGGAAAACAATGACCTCAAACTTAATCTTTTCTAATCCTCTTTAGTTAATAATGCTACAATCAACCCATTACTGAAACAAGAAAACTGGATGTCATTTTAACTCCTCTCTGTTTTATCTCTGTAATGGTTAAGTTCATGCGTCAACTTGGCTGGGTTGTGGTAACCTGATTGTAACTGTGAGGATATTTTGTGGGTTGAAATCAGTTGATTGCATCTATGACTGAAAATATCTACAATAAACAAAAGGAGGTTGCCTTCAGCAGTGTGAGAAGTCTGATCCAACCATGTGAAGGCCTTAAAGGGAGAATGGATGATTTCAGCAGTCAGAAAGAATAATTTCTCTCTCTTCTTCAGCCAGCCAGCTTCTCCTGAGGAATTCATCAAGAACTTCATCTGATTTCTCAACTCAGAACTTGCCCTATGGAATTCAGACTTGCCAGTTCCTATAATAAATCATATATATACAGATATAGATTCTGTCAGTTCTGCTTCTCTGGAAACCCTGACTAATACATTCTTCCATATCAAGTCCATCAATTGGTCCAGTTGGTGAGTTGTATGTCACAATTGTATCAGATATCATCCATTTAAATCCATTTCATCTCCCACCACTTTAGTGCCATATACTACCTATTTATATCAAAATCCTCCCAACTAGTCCCTCCAATTTTTATATAAACTGCTCCAGTCTATTATTTACATAACAGCCAGAGGAATCTTGAAAATACAAATTAGACTAAACAACTCCTACACTTTAAACCATTCCATAGCTTCCCATCTACATTTCAGATATCATAAAATCCAAACTTCTTGCCAGTTCTTTCTAGCAGGGCATAATCTGGTCCATGTTTCCTTTCTAATTTTGCACTATTCTCTCCCCACCAGCTAGCCAAACCCCAGGAACCCTGGTCTCTTAGTTTCTGTAATAGTTCAAATTCATTTCCACTTAGGGAACTTGGGGATTGCAATTCCTTGGAATGCTTTTCTGCTGATTTTTTTTCCCCCCACGTACAGGCTCTTCTCATTCCTACAGGTTTTATTTTACATGTATCCTCTTTGGAGAAGCATTCCTTGAATTTTACATTAAATAGCTTACCTCTCTCTCCCCACCAACATTTCCTTCAAAGTATTTATCACAGTCAGTAATTATTTTACCTATGTTTATGTACCACTTTATTGTCTATCTCTTTTGCTATAACGTAAGCTCCACATTGATGAAGATCTTGTCTGTCTTTTCAGTGTTATATCCCCAAACCTGTAACTGAGACATTAGGATTTAAGGGATGATTTTGATTACTGAATCACATTCCTTTTTGCTTTCTGGTATATTGGAGTAGATAGAGGGAAATACCTGAAATCCCTAACTATGATTCAGCTGCCCTGATATCTGAAATGATCGTAAAAGCTCTTATCTAGTGCCTTTGTGATTGTAAGAGCTGTTACTCCTTTTATCTGTTCATTTTCTTAAAGTAATTTATAGGGCAAAGGCCCTAATGCTAATGAAGAATTTGAAGTTAGCCATTAACTACTTTTAGCCCCTGAATTCGTAAATCATATGGGGTAGACTCTGCTATTGAAAAGATAACTTGCCTTTTAACTTACACCTTTAGAATTGAAATAATGGTGACACTATCTCCTTTTCTGCTTAGAGCTTGCTATCTGAAATTGTAATGACCTCACCTCTCCTTGCTGAAATCCATAAAAACTTTGAACCCCCTAAACTTGGGGAGACTTTGGGCTGCTAGGCCATCTGCTCTCCTACTACAGGTAAAATTAATAAACTCTCTTTTTGAAACCCGTGTCTCATAAATTGGTTATTTAATTGAGGCGAAAGAATCCAGTCTTTGATAACAGCCTAGCAGAGTGAATAGCATATAGTATGTGATTCAGAGGTATTTGTGGAATCAGTGACTAAAACATTAAGAATCAATGATATTATCCATGATTCAGAGAGAAGTGCGAGATGATTAAAAAGCTTTCTAGAAAGTATTTTTCTGTCATGAATAATTGCTTTTTCCTTTTATCCCAAACGAATTCATAAATTTCACAATTTTCATTTGTGTGACTGGGATCCATAAAATAAAACTATGATTTCCCCATTAAAGGAAAACAAGTTTTAGATAAATTGAAAGGCTCTGATTAAATTGTTTCATATTTTTCTGGAATAAAGGTGACCATATCTTTTATTAACATGATAGTTTGGTAAAATATTTTCAGTGAATTCTTAATGGCTTATGACAGTCCATGCACACTTTTCAATGTTTTCTTAGGAAATATTCCATGAAGTTATGAGTTTTCCAAAAGTTGTAGGACAATGCGTAATGCTTCAGTGTGACAGCAGTTCGTGTTTTAAAACCAGAAATCAGGTTGAATGTGACTTTTTTTAAAAGCTAAAATCTATGCTTTATGCATATTTGTAAAATATTAACATCTTGGTGTCCCATTTCCTTTATCCTGTTTGATTACCCTCTTGTTAAATAGTAAATTCACAGATCAATTGATGAAACTTCAGGTTTTAGTAAAAGTACACACGCAAAAAAAGGAAACTTGTCTTTTTACTCAAGACTTCATGGAATAGAATTTGTATTAAACAGAACGACTATATAGGACCCTTTTCTCATGATGAAAGCGTGGAGTCTTAAGAAAATCAATTTTCTTCTTCTGTAACATCTAACTCTTCATCTTCGTCATCATCATTTGCTTGTGGATCCTTTCTTAGCTGACAGGTAGATAATTGTCCTATTCCAGATATACACTTTCCTGATAGTGATCTCTGAAGAGGTGATTCTGAATTTGCTCTTATGATTTCTAAACGAGATGAATAGTATGGTAGATTCAGCGAGTTTCAGAAAACCTTTAAATCTTCTTCCTCATTGATTTTTTGTATATTTTGGTAGGCAGCAGCGTAGACCTCTAAAGCTATGCCATGAAATAACATTTCAATAGTGATAAATTCTGAAATCACAGTCTTTATATCTTTTATTTTCTGCTTTTCAAAATAGTCAAATTTCCTCTAGATGATGAGTTGTTTGGGTAGCATCCATTGTCGCTCTCTGTAATCCAGTTTCTGCCTGGGATGTATGTCGATCCGATGGGTTTTGCTGATGTGTCCTTTCTAATTGAGTCCACTGCCTGGCCTTTTCGATTCCTTGCTGTTAATGTTGCTTTAAGGTCATCCCGTTTCATTTTTACAATGGTTCCGTAAGCTTTTAGAGGTGCAACTACCCTGGCTTCAAGCCTTTCAACCTCTCGGCTTGTTGATAATCCTGAAGTTTGGTAAACTCATCAGCAAAGTTTTTCAGGTCCTGCTTTAAAATTTGGGGTCTCAGTAGAGGCATACCCATTGACTTCATTTACCAAGAGGTCTGCTTTTTCTCGCAGGCTGGCAGTTTTCTGCACATAAGCAGCAAAGATTTGGCACAGCTCTCCAAAATGCTTTTCCACATCTGTGACAGCATCTTGTAAGTTGTCTGGTTGGAGTGTCCCAGCTGCTGGGGGAGAGCTATGCAGGCTGGAAATGCTGCTCTGCGCTACACGGCCTGGGCTCCCGGTCTGCGCTACTAGGACCAAAGCCTGAGAGCCTGGGTTGGGGGCAATCCACCCATCCCTGGGCTCCCCTTGGGCGTCCGGGCTTGCTCCAGACCAGGGAGATAGACCTCAGGGCACAGAGGCGGTGGTGGTCCAGCCTCCAGTCCAAGGCTAGAATTGGGCACGGAGGTCCCCTGGAGAGGCTTCACTTCCCCCACTGGAGCCCTCCTGCATGGAAGCAGGTAGGCAGCTGGGCCCCAGGGCCACTACCTGATTTCCAGGCTGCGCCTTAACATCTTGTCTCGTGTACTGTGGTGAATCGTGGGCTGCAGCCCAACGACAGAGGTTCCACTGCCTAAGGGATGATTTTGATTACTGAATCATATTTCTTTTTGCTTTCTGGATACTGGAGTAGACAGAGGGAAATACCTAAAATCCCTAAACTTTAATTCAGCTGCCATGATTTCCGAAATGATTGTAAAGGCCCTTATCTTGTGCCTTTGTGACTATGAAAGCTGTTACTCCCTTTATCCTGTCATTCTCTTGTAGGGCAAAGGCCCTAATGCTAATGAAGAATGTAAAGTCAGCCATTAATTAGTTCGGCCCTGGACATTTGTTAATCATATCTGCTAGACTCTGCTATTGGAAGATAACTTTTCTCCCTTCCTTTTGGCTTACACCTTTAGTATTGAAGTGATACAGTTCTGCCTCCCTTCCTTTTCAATTTATGTTCTCCTATTTGAAATGATAACGATAACAGTCTCCTGGGAAAAATAGGGAAAATGGCCTCTTCTCAGGAAACAAAATGGTTTAACTCTGCTTGCCCAACCTCCCCGCAGTTCTGTTTGCTAAATCTCCCATCTCGTGGTTCCCGTTTAAGGCCCAATAAACACAAGTTAAGTTTCGCATTCCCCTAGGCTGGTCCATTCCCCCGAATCCACATCCACAAGGGGGCTGTAATTGTAACCTCATGAGGGAGGGTCCTGTCTCTTCCTAATTTAACTACTTTTAGCGCTCAAGAATGTAAACCCACAACTCCCAGCCAATGGGGGATGGGTAGGCAGGGGGAGGGGGCAGTTGCATTAGGGGACCTATATAACCTTTGTTACCCACCTGCTTCCACTTATCTGTTGGGTGCCATTTCTCATGAGAAAGAAATAAAATGGACTGTCTCTGATCTAACCTCTTGTCTTGAGAAATCTTCTTTTGGGTAAACGACTGTCATCCTACTCCTTCCTTTTCTACTTTGAACTTCCTATATGAAATGACTTCATCTCTCCTTGCTAAAATGCTTAGAAACCTCGAGCTCCCTAAACTTGGGAAGTCAGATTTTGGGCTGCTAGGCCAACTGCTCTCTTATTATGTGTCTAGTAATTAACTCTTTCTCTCTTTGAAATCCTGGGGTGTCAGGAATTGGTTATGGAGCACATTGGGACAAAAGAATCCATGACCTTTGTGTAGTAACAATGTTTCATTCTAAAATATTTTCAAGACTCTTAAGTACCTCTACAAAATAAAAATAGTGTACGTCTCAAACTGAGAAAAAACCAAATTATGAGATTACACTAGGGTGGAAATAGTAGCAATACCTATCAATTAGAGTTTATAGCATACAGATACTATGTTATTAACTCCATTTGCATTATCCTAAATAATCTAAATCTATGGAATAGTCTTATCCCAGCTTTTTTTAAAAGGGAGATACCGAGGTTTATAAAAATGAAGTAATACCAAGAGACCTTAATTCAAGAAGGCCGATGAAGTCCAGGGTTTCTTTTTCAAGTGGAAAGGCACATGGCAAACATGGTCAGAGATTCTCCCTCATCTGGAAAGGCACATGGCAAACACGGCATCATCTGCTAGCTTCCTCTTTAGCTCCACGGGAGGCATTTTTCTTTTTCATCTGCGAAAGTTGCTGGCTGGTGGACTCTGCTTCATGGTACTGTGGCGTTCTCTGCTCTCTCAGATTCTCAAGCTTTCTCAAAAATGTTTCCTCTTTTATAGGATTCCAGTAAAGTAATCAAGATCCAGCAAGAATGAGTGGAGACACTTCTTCATCTAATCCAGTTTAACAACCACTCTTGATTGATTCACATCTCCAGGGAGAAATTCTAATTTAAGTTTCAAACATACAGTACTGGATAGGATTAGAAGAAACAGCTGCCTTTACAAAATCCTAAAATGGAATTAGGATTAAAACATGGCTTTTATAGTGTACACACATCGTTTCAAACTAACACAATTAGTTTACTGGTATCCTTTAAAAGAGAACATTTTGGGGAGACCCCCTTTTGAGAGCCACAAGAGGAGAGATCCGTGAGAACCATGAAAGCCCACATAGCCAGAAACCTTTGGAGATGAAGAAGGAAATCACCACTGGGGGAGCTTCACGAACAAGAAGCTTGGAGAGGAAGCTTGCAGATGTCACCATGTTCACCATGTGTCTTTCCAGTTGAGAGAGAAACCCTGAACTTCATAGGCCTCTCCTGAGTGAAGGTAACCTCTTGATGGTGCCCTAATTTGGACATTTTTATAGACTTGCTTTAACTGGGACATTTTCACGGCCATGGAACTGTAAACTTGCAACTTATTAAATTCCTCCTTTTAAAAGCCATTTTGTTTCTGTTATATTGCTTTTTACAGCTTGCAAACTAGAACAGTTGGTTATCAACAAGGAAGAAAAAAATAAAACCAGATGTGGCAGATCCTATATATCCACTTATTCAACACCCATTCCTGCATCTATTTAGCTTGACTTTCTTCTCAAGAGGCTACAAAGCTAAAAACTACAATCCCCAGTCTGCTTCATCATACCAAGCAGAAGTTTGGGGATAGAATGGAGCCAAATGTGGCCGCCTATCTGCAGGGAGATCTGAACTTCGGGCATGTATAATCACAGATGGCTGTTTTTCTGAGGCATCTGTAGCAGTTTCTGTTAATCAATTCCAACTGTCTTAAGTGTTAAGAGACAAGTGTGGTAGCAGTGATATTTCTTCTTGAACGAATCTGCCCGCCTTGTCTCTATCTGCATTGGTTTCAAGTTTTCCTCTGTCCCTTCTGGGGATTTTAACGAGGTAGCTATTGCTAGTTAAATCAGCTAAAATGCATTGTTTTTGGACCTACGTACCTTGATTGATTCAGCAATTGTTACTAGAGACAGGTTATTGCAAATAACAGACACTAAAATGTGGAAATGGCTGAATGGAGGAAATGGGAGGTAGAAAACCAGGTTTTAGATACCAGAAACCCAAAGTTGGTCACAACTTTCATTACAATGAAAAAATTTGGTAGATTATCACCTGATGTATTTTGTGAAATAAGCTATGTAATAAATGAGGCGGTAGTATTAGAAAGAATAGATAATGGTCAGATTTAGAAAAATGCTATAAGAATTAGATGAGCCCAGGGTGAGATAGATCATCTGACAAGCACAGATGAAGAACAATGTCACATTGATAAAAGAAGCACTCTCTGCCTAAACTGAAATCTATATTGCCAGAGAATCCTATAATTTGGAGCCTTGAAAGATAAAACCACTTTTAGTACCTTAAATTGAAGCACTGCAAGGATAGCAAAGCAACAACCAGAGCAAGAGATAAAGCCAGTACTCAGCCAGGAAAATGCAGCCAGTCTGTATACAAACATGAAATTAAAGGCATGACCTTTTTCTGAGTCTATTATTTTAAATTATCTCAAGACAATGGCCATTAAGTTACGGAGGGTGAATGGGAAAAGTGTGAAAATCAGTTAATAAAGAGAGGAATATAGCTTGTATATAGCTTAAAAACTTTGATTAGATAAGATCTTTACCTATAGTTATACTTACTGACTGGACACAAACTGAGGCTTTGATGGGAATTTAGGATGACCATATACTTAGTCTGGACTGCAAAATCATGAGACTATCTTTGTTCCACTAAAATAAATTAAAACAATAATTTGCAATGTCTCATAACACATCTAGAGACAGTAATCCTTGAAAGCTGTACACAAGCCTGAAGTATCAGATCTGAAAAGCATTGCAGAGGGCAGCGCTGGGGACGATAGAATCTGGTTAAAATTTTTTCCGTAAAGGGCCAGACAATAAATATTTTATGTTCTATAGAACATAAAGTCTCTGTTGCAATTACTCAATTCTGCCAATATAGCATGAAAGAAGTAATGAATAATATGTAAGCAAATGAGCATTGCTGTGTCCAATAAACTTCATTTACAAAGCAGGTAAGAGGACAGATTTGGCCTATGGGCCATGGTTTGCGACCCCTGATTTAGTTACATCATGTACCCTAGTAATTGCATATGGCAGTGAACGTCACATACATTTAAAAATGTATATTTCTACTCTCCACATTTTTATCAATAGCACTGATATAATCTGACTTCAGTACTTTTCTACAGTTGAGCTCCTAAGCTATTCCCATACTGTCAGGAACCAGCTGTTGGTTAAGTGTACGGATAATAAAGTTCTAATCCTATAAAGGAAGTTTTGTTTTGATTATCTATTCCTGCATGGTCTCTACCTAAAAACTTAGTGACTTAAAACAACCATTTAATTTTGCTCATGATTGTGTGGGTCGCTAATTCAGGAAGGGCTCAGCTGGGTGGTCTGTTTCTGATACATTTAGTATCAGTTTGTTCAAGAGGGAATGGAGGATCTAATTCCAAAATTACTGTGTGGTGTATTCCTGATCCTCTGATTACTCCTCCCCCTTCTTCAAATTTCTTTTCAGTTTTAATATATTCCAAAAACAAAGCAGGTATTTAATAAATGCTTTTTGATTTGTAAGTTAGCAATCTCATATCTTCTTCTCATAATAGTCAGATAATAATTATCTGTCAAGTCAAAAGTCCCAATTATTTCATGCAATCTGAATTTTAGAAAGAGAACCATAAAATATTTTACTCAACAGCATTTATAATACTGATTAGATTTTACTTACATGCGTATTTTAGTAATCAAACTTCTTACACTTGACACTTAGCTCATCCACAACCAAAGGATATTAATTTGAATCTCTCAGATTAAAAGAGTAAAGTAATATAATAGTAAGCTTTTCCTTTTAAATATAAATCTTGTTCCCAAAAATCTGACCCATATTTTTAGAAGATTCTAGGAATAGATAAGATGGAATCCCACTGTGCTTAGTTGTATGTCAATGGTGAAACATGGCAGTGGCAGGGTAGGTTTAACTATTGGCTTTCATCCCCCCCACAAAATGTTCTATAAACAAGTGTTCCAGGGACTCAGGATAAAGTTGCAAGGTTTCCTATATCCTAGTCTCAAAAGTTGCAGAACATCATTTTCTTCTACTTTGCAATGGTCAAGCAAGCTACTAAAGCCAGCACATATGCAAGGAAAGGAGTCAATGCACTAAAGACTGTAAAGGGTTCTACCCTTCAAAAACAAAGGGTAGGTAGCTGCAGGTGGGCAAGAAGCGAGGCAACAGCGGGGAGACGGGCTCTCTCGTGCTGGCAAAGGAGCGGTGCAGGCGGTGGGCCAAGCTGAGGCCCCGGGCATGCCTAAGTCAGGGCCCCGGAGTGTGGCCCTGGCCAGCTGGCAGCATGGGGGAGCCTCCCACTCACGCTGTACTGTAGTGGCAGTAGTGACAGCCCAGGACTGAGGCGAGAGGCAGCGGCCACTCACTGAAGGGCCCTGGGGCTGCCCAGCTTCCAGGGCATGTAGTTATGGCTTCTAAGAAGAGGCTGCAGCTCCTGCATTCAAGGAATACTCCGTCTTAACACCAGCCAGATACAAGTTTAAAGAACAGATGCCTCAGGGTCTAAATTCAACATCAAAATGCTCAGGTTTCAATAAAATATTACCAAACATACAAAGAAACAGGAAGCAATGGCCCAGCAAAGGGCCATTGCTTTAATGCATTAAAAGCATTAAGGCATTTAATGTATTAATGCATTAAAGGATTACAAATCTCAGTAAAGAGGACTAGACCTGGACATACCAAAGATTTTTAAAAAATGATCCCAAGTACGCTTAAAGAGCTAAAGGAAAACATAAACAATGAACTAAAGGAAATCAGGAAAATAATAGATGAAGAGAAAGAGAGTATCAGTAGACAGCTGGAAATTATGAAAACCAAACAGAGCTGAAGAACATAGTTAAAGAAAGAGGGGTCCAGTAGCAGATTGGAAGTAGCAAACAAAAGAATCAGAGAATAAGAAGCTAAGACAATTGAAACCACCCATTCTGAGGAACAGAATGAAGAAAAGTGAATAGGGCCTGAGGAACCTATGGGATGCCATTAGGCACAGCAAAATACACACAATGGGACTCTCAGAAGAAGTAGGAAAAGAGAAAGGGGCAGAGAGAATATTCGAAGAAATAATGACTGAAAACTTCCTAAATTTAATGGAAGGCATAAATATACACATCTGGGATGATCAGTGAACTCCAAGGAGGATAAACCCAAATAGACCCATGCTGTTGCATATTCTAATCAAATTGTTGAACGCCAAAGATAAAGAGAATTCTGAAAACTGCAGAAGCAGCATTTCACATACAAGGAGCCTCAATAAGATAAAATGCCAATTTCGCATCGGAAACCATGGAAGCAAGAAGGCAGTGGGATGACATATTTAAAGTGCCGCAAGTAAAAAAATTGCCAGCCAATAATCCTCTATCCCACAAAACCGTCTTTCAAAATTGAGGGAGAGATTAAGACATTTTCAAATAAACAAAAGTTGAGGGAGTTTGTTACCACTAAACCAGCCCTACAAGAGGTGAAAGAGAGTTCTACAGATTGAAAAGAAAGGACAGTAGACAATAGATCGAAGCCATATGAATAAATAAAGTTCTCTGGTGAAGGGTAATGATCTGGGTCAATGTAAAAAACCAAACCAACCAACCAACAAAACAAACAAACAAAAAAACCAAAGGGTAATTTACTGAGCACATTAAGATTTTGCTAGGTACTTAAATAATGTAAATTAAAAAAAACCTGGCTATTGTTACAGTCATACTACAACATACAATGTTAAGTTCAATTAACCAGTTATGTCTATCAGAATGGACCCCATTTTTTTTTTCCTGAGCAGAAACATGGTCCTGTTTCTATGTGCTCCTTTGGCTCAACCACCAGAAGAGGTTGTGTAGCCTTCTGTTCAGGTACATTTGCATATAGTAAATAACAAGGACATTATCCTTGTGCTCTTGAAACTTAACAGTCTTAGAGTATAAAGACTGGTATTAATGAAATAATTACACCAATGTAGAATTGTAACAAAGATAGGTGCACCTGCTATGATGCACCTATGATCTAACAGGATTTAACCTTGTGACCTAAGGGAGTCACTTAGCCTGAAAATTGAGGATGAGATAACTGGAGGATAGTAATAGCATTTCAGGGAAGAGATAAAGCATGGGCAAAGGCTTTGATGTAGAAAAGATATAATGAGTAGGGGACATGAGAGAAGACTGAAGAGCAATGAGCAATGCTGAGCATGGGATAATAGGGGGCCTTGGTACTAGCCTACCTGAAAATTAGCTGGATTATCCATGAAACATTATTGATCCAAGCTTCCTTATCACTGGATAAAGCATACCTGGAAAACTGGTCTGAGAGTTCAGTTAGGGTGAAGGTTCAGAGATGTATTTTAATGGGGCAGATCCCATTTTACATACTGAGAATAGACTGGGTGGGAAAAACACACAAAATGAAGGAATGCGACCTAAAGTCTGAAGCTTAAAGATTGTTATCCTTCTCGCTTTGGAGATAAAGGATCAGAGAAAACCATCCTAAGTTGTACTGGATGTCAACAACGTCCTTCAGGCAGAGGTGAGTTGGGTCAAAGGATGAAATGAATTGCTACTCCTTTTTAGTTAATGTAGATAGATGTGAGCGCAGGTTGCCACAAAAAGGTCCCTGACAGATTCAGAGAAATGACTATCAGAGATATTTAGCTTACTCTGCTTCCAAAAGCCTATTAGAGAAAAAAAATAATACCTTTGAATCATTTCACATTATCCTGTGATATGGCATGGTACAGCAGGAAACTGTGTAAGAATTAAGAGAGGTACAAACATAAACAACTCTATTAGAGTCTGATGTAAAAATATAGCCAGACACCTGGTTATACAGTCCATGCTGTGGATTATGATGGAATCTATTAATGGAGATGCAAGGCCTATGGTTTTTCAACGAGCCAGACATGAATGTTGCATGGAGGATCCCTCTCCTAAATTTCTTCCCTTATTCTTTCACCTCCTGCCTCCTGCTCACCCCTTGGCATGGATGAAAAAAATATATGGATTTAAAATGTGCAACTTCTGTTGTAGTTACACAATAATGTGGTGTGTGAGGAAGCATCAGTATGTATCTTAGCAGATCAAGCATAGCTTCTGTACCAAGGGTAATTTTTTACTCTTATGAGGAACCATAAGTAACAACAACCAAGTTGTTATCATCCTTGAATGTCATCCTTGCAAATGATGAGATGAGAGGTTATTAGAGAAATGACTATTTCAATCACCTGCTAATGGAATGGTAAACAATAAAATGGTTCTGAAATCCACTGGCTTCTGAAATATCTAATTAAAGTAAGTATCTTAAATTAACATGGACAATACTAAACTACGATAACACTATGTGACAAATTTCTCTAGAAATCACATAAAAACATATATTGATATAATAATCCTATAGTCATTAGGTTAATATTTTATAAACAAGTTCTATCAGTAAAGAATTTCAAATCATTTATTGTTTTGCATACAATAACTCAGACATTTATTGATATTTTAAATTCCAAACACAGAGTAATAAATTTGGCTTCTTTTCCCCTGAAAATGGGAAATTCTTCTTGGTAAAAGAAAAAATTATTTTTATACACCAGTTGGTTGTTTGAATTTATAGTTATTTAAAATATGATACCAGCAAAAAAAATTAACATGAATTGATTAGTACATAAAACAGTTTACAATATCATAAGCAAAAACCAAAAACTGATCAGAAAAATACTGTTTTAAAGTAATTTTCAAACAGATTTCTACTATAGTACAGTTTATCATAATCCCAAGGACTCTGAGCCCATTAATCGAGCAATTCTATACATACAAGATATAACAAACTGATACAGTATTTATTGCAACAACAAATAAAAGGTTGTCATAATGTATGTAACTTAAATACCCTCCCACTCTTCCCCATTGTTATAGTGGCTTCTTATTCCTTAAAGATAGAAACTCCGCCTTTCAGTGTAGAAAGATGAAGTCCTCTCATCAAAAGGCACATTCTTATCTGAAAGAAAAAGAAAAAAATAAAATAAAAAATAAAAACACTGACAAACTATTAAAAAAACCTATGAAATTCTAGATCAAATTTAAACACATTTTTAAAATTCACAAAGATTTGAAGGGACAGAAGGAGATATTCAAACTATTAATCTATGGGACTTGAATGATATCAATAAACTATTATTTTGTTAATATTAATTACATCAGATATAATTCTGAATTATAATGCTCACTTTTTTCAAAGGATTTTATGCATAACACATGTGGGTAATAATAGAGTATGCCATATTCATGCCACAGTTCTATCTTCATATAATAGTTAGGAATGACTTTGACTTTATACAATATCATTATTTGTTTCAACAGTTTCTATAAATACAATTCTTTCATCCTGTTTCTAAACCTTCAGAAATGATGATTAATTGAAGTTGCATGTCTAGAAGTATATTCTATGAAACAAAAAATGTTTATAATATTTTAATACGGTAACAAGAATGATTCAAACAGAAGTCAAAGTTTACTATAAAACATATGCAAAATTTTTTGCAAAATTACTACCCACAGACAATAGTTCTTTAGTATTCATGCCTCCATTCAATGACCTGAAAACGCAAACATTTCCTTATTGCCAGTTGCCAAATTTAGCCTTCAAAAAATATTCTGAATAGTCAATATTCCTTTATCCTTTTCATTTGCTAAAAAAAAATTTTTTTGGGGGGGTAGTTGGGTTGGGGTCAGGGGAATAAAAGTTTGTTGTGAGAAAGTGGCCAGTTCTGAGACATTTTTCTTTCCTGATAAAAGAAAGATGCAGATATAGCTGGTATGGGTTTTTGTCTCCCACCCTTTTGTTGCCTTGGAACACAGAAGTGATGGCTGAAATCTCAACAGCCATACGATCAAGAATAGACAAACATGAGGGAAAGTTCTAGAATAGATCTTGCCATCAAAGAACCCATTAAGTCCATGACAGGAGCAAACAAACACTGCAAACTCTTCAATATGGGGGAAAAATAAACTCCCGACTCTGTAATACAGGATCTCCCATTACTTGGCAATAAAAAAAACCATTCCAAAAAATATCACCATGCTTTTTTGTGTAAAGCAAATTATGCCTTATTAATAAATTTAATGGAAACCTCCATTTAGAGTATTTTCTAAGCTTCAAGAATATGCTGTCTCTACACATCATACAATGACATAATAAAAGTAGGACATTATCTGAGGAGAGCTTAAAAACTAGTTTAGAAAAACTTCAAATATCACAATGGCTATAAATCTAAATTAAGTCTGAATGAAAACAATGCCCTAGAGCTAGCAAGAGTACTATTACTGTTGCTGTTTTTTTCCATTTAAATAAATATGCAAAAAAGTAAATTCTCAGAGATTTCTTTTCAGGCCTTTTAAAAGACGATACAATGACTCTGGATTTTACAGAAGGAACACAATCTGAAAGAGCTCTGGGAAAGGTTAATGCTTTAATAATTATGTTTCTGCCTTTTCCCATTCATAAACTCGAGATCCTGGTCACTGTGGTGCCAGCAATCCCATTCATGTAAAGCAGCCACATGCCTGGTACATTCTGCCTCCCATGTCCATTCATCCCACTGTATACCTCAGAAAGTCTGCAGTCCAAATAATCACAAGAGAGCATATAACTTAAACCAACTGCTGTAAGAACAGAAACTTGTAATTCACCTGTTCTATAGTTTACATGTAATAGAATTAGTTTAAGCCAGACCAATCAAACACTTTTACTCTAGAGCTATGCTTTACTCAGATCTGTCCAACATAATAGCTGCACATGGCAATGTAAACTAAAATTTCAATTAGTTAAAATTAAACAACATTAAAAATTCAGTTTCTTAATCATACTAGCCACGTTTCAAAAGCTCAAGAGCCACATATGGTTAGTGGCTATCAAATTAGACAGTGTGGCTCTCCTGCACGCTGAAATGAGAAAAAAGCATACCAAACTGAATTTTATTTTACATTGCATTTGCTAAAATAATATGCATGATTCAGGTGCTTACCCCTTAAACAGACTGTAATATCTAGTTATTAAGAGGAAGGCAAATTTTCTTTAAAGCTCAATGTCCATAGAAACATAACATAAAAAAACCTAGATGAAGTTTGTCTTTTGTTACTTAAGTAATAACTACTACAACATAGCCTTCTTTAGGTGGATAGATAAAATATAAACTATTCTAATAATGCATCACTGGGAATCATAAAACATGAATTGATTTCTAAAATAAACATTAATACTTTAGCACATTCCTATATTCTATTGCGTCAGATAACCTTAGTATTTATTCTGATAATATGTTATGCTCAACACTGTAGGCAGTGTTTTTGAAATCAGAACTATGTTCAAATACATAACTATCTGAATAAGATCTTTGCAATGAGGGTTTCTGTTTGAGCACTTATGTCAAATTTGCTTTCTGATTCTGATATGCTGGTATTAATAACCAGAAAATATCTTGGACAAAGAAACAAAGAAACATTGAACAAAAAAAATGCAATAAACAGATACAATATTAAACTCAGTGAAGTGAAACAGAAGTAGCCAAAAGCAAATTTAGGTATTCTTAAAACATACTTGGCAAAAATTACTAGAACAGCCTTGAAGCAACAGGAGTACCTGCTTTTAGAAACTGCTCCAAAGATTGTCAAAATGTCCTCTAGTGCACATTAGTACAATGATGATGATAATTTTACTGTTCAGTAGGTATCAAACACAATAGGAAGAAGGAAGGCATTATTCCCATTAGCTGTTTTGCTTTAAAAAGCATTGTTTGAAACTTGCATTTTTGAGACTGGTTATGAGTTTTTGTCTCCAACATTTTTCTTTGAGACAAATGAAAATAAGTTTTACTCAGCATATACTGCTCGGATTCCTCATCAGTTTTTCTGTCAGAGAGGGCAACAATTAAAGAACTGAAATGTGTCTTTCAGTTTCATGGTTCCTTTGCAAAACATGTTTCAGTAACTAAACAACAAAACTCCTCTAATGTACAAAATTAGAATATCAATGGCATATTCTGGAAAACTTACATTAACTGGGCTGCTCAAATTATTTTTTTCCATATACCTGTAAATTTTCCCATTTGACTACATTAACCTCAATGTGGAAATTACTAGAAATAGTGGTAATGATGATTGACTCCTCAATATTTATTTCACCTCAAGTGAGTTCTGAGCTTATCATGGTAGTTCCATTTTCCTTCTCAGGGTTTGGTTTAGGAATGCTCATATGACTTAATCCTGGCCAATAATATGAAAAGAAAAATCTGTTAGAAGGCTTCTAGGCAAACTCTGCTCAATCTTAAGAAAGACACACAGGAGAGCTAGTCCCTAAATTCTAATGAAAGTTACCATTCTGGGTGTGATTAGAAGAATAGCTGGAGCCATCTTATTATAAGCCTAAAAAGTGAAGCCAACTCATGAAAATGGACAGAACCAGGGAAATCACAAAGAAAACCTAGAACCCTGAAGTCCTGGGCTTGGAATTTGCCTTATCTTTGACATCCTGTTATCATAATAATGCATTCCCTTTAGGAAATTTAGGTTAAACCATATATTGGTAGTTTCATATGGTTTAATCTGATACAAAGAAACAGTGAAAATAACCCAAATCCTACCACTCAGCAATAATCACTGTTACTATTTTGGTTTATTAAAAGTCACATTATTGGCTCTCAGAAAGAGCCAACTATAAAAATTTGCTTCTGTACTATGGTAAAATTTTAAGCAAGGAAATGACTTGCTTCCTGTTATTTTGTGGACAGAATTTGGAAATGGAAGAGGAACTAATTTTAAAAAACATTTAAAAAAATTAAGACAGCTTCATTAAGAGATAATTCACCAAGAATAATTACTAGTGGTTTGTTGGCAACCCTGACTCTGCATTGCAGTTGGCAATGTGGGCAAATCATGTTCCTATTTCTCATTTTCTTGTTGTTGTTGTTGCTGTTTTCCTCCTTATTTGAAAAACTAACAGTAATAGCAAGTAGTGGAAAATAAGACAATGGACAGAATTATAATCATTCTCTTTACAGATATAAATCAAATAAATATAAAACAAATGGAATGAAATAACTCCAAGTAGGGATGTGTAACTTACTTTTGTAACTCCACCCCACTTCCAGGCCAGAATTAATTATTCTTTCGTATGAAAATCTGTACCGTTTACTTAGATATTCTTTTTTCTATCTGGTTTTTAGCTATTTATATATTATTTCCTCTAACAGAATACCTTTCCTTGTTAACTTTTTTTTTTTTTTTCGCATGGGCAGGCACCGGAAATCAAACCTGGGTCTCCCGCATGGTGGGCGAGAACTCTGCCTGCTGAGCCACTGTGGGCCGCCCTCTTTGTTAACTTTTATACTCTAAAAGAATAAAATTGGGATGAAGAAATATGAGAGAGAATTAAATAGGAGTAGAAGTAAAGCCATGTACTTTATTATTTTAAAAAATCAAGATGGCTGGGATGTGATTTAAATAAGTAATTTCAAATAAAATCTTTAATTCAAGAGCAAAAGCTGGAACAAATCATTGTTCTTTTTCACATAGGCAGGCACTGGGAATTGAACCCAGGTCTCAGAATTCTGCCTGCTGAGCCACCGTGGCCCACTCCAAATCGCTGTTTTTAAAGTAGTATTTCAGTTTTGGAGATCTGTGGAAGTGTAGACTTCTTCATCACTCAGAATCCAATTCAACAATATACTATGGTCACATATATAGCTCACTAATCAAATTAAATGATTACCGCTTCATGGTTGATTGTCACAACCATGCGTTTAGCTTGTTTGAGGCTGGTTCGAATGCTGCTTAATTATTAGAAAATGCTGTTTGATTAGCAAAAAGGCACATTCCTAAGAAAAAGTATTATCTTAAATAGACATTACTGCCTTTAAATTAGATAGGTAGTATACCTTCCCATTAAGTATATAACTAAAGTGGTTTATTTATTAAATAATTTTGGGCTCTGAGTGGATTTTCAACAATATTTTAAAGTATTCAATAAAACCTTCTGTAGATCTAAGAAAAATTTTATCAGGAACATCAAAGAAATAGCAAAGGAATTATCTTGTCATGTCAATGATAAATCTTGAACTGCAGTCATTTTACATTTCCTGATATTCTTTGAAAGCACTTTTTTGTTTTGATTGATAAAGTACGTGATTAACATAATCAATATTGCAACGTATAACATATGCAACCAAGGTCAACAAAGGTATTGGTGGAAAATGGTCGTAGAACCTACTCCATCCATTGTGGCACATTTGTGGTAAGACTCGCTACTGAAGGTAGAGTTATTAAGAACAATAACAGCAACAAGAAAAAGTTCACATGCTGTAATTCTCAGCCTTCCTACTACTTTATCCTACAGCTTTCAAAAAGATTAATGAAACTATTACAGGGCTTGCTTTCAAAATTCTGCCTCTTTTTTTTTTTTTTTTTTGTAGAAACTGAAAAGTCAATTCTAAAATATATATAGAAATGCAAAGGACCTAGTATAGCAAAAAAAGTGTAAAAACAGAAGAACAATGTTGGAGGACTTACCCCACCTGATACTAAAAGACTTACCATAAAGCTACAGCAATTAAAAGAAATATATGATAAATATATAGATTAATGGAACAGAATAGAAAGTACATAAACAGAACCCTACCTATGGTCAAATGGTTTGACAAAGTGGCCAAAGCAATTCAAAGGGGAAAGGAAAGGAAAATCTTTAACAAATAGTGTTGTTATCAACCAGATGTCCATATAGAAAAAATTTACACCACCTCTTGCATTATCCGCAAATATTAACTCTAAATGGATTACAGATTAAATACAGAAGCTAAAACTATAAAAATTCTAAAAGAAAACATAAGAGAAAATCTTTGCAACCTTTAGGTTGCATATCTCCACAAAGGTTTCTTAGATGTAGCACAAAAAGTACAAATCATAAAAAATAAATAAAATGGACATTATCAAAATTAAAACTTTTGTTCTTTGAAATACACAATTAATGAAAAGAGAAGTCCCAGAGTTGAGAAAATTGCATCTATATCAGGCAAAGGACTTTTATCCATAATTTATAAAGAGTTCTTAAAACTCAAAAGTAAGAAGAAATAAGAAAATGAACAAAGTATATGAAGAAACACTTTAAAAAAAACAGGTATCTAAATAGCCACGAAGTACATAAATAGCTGCTCAAAATCATTAGCCCTTATGGAAATGCAAATCTAAACCACAATTGAATACCATGTCTCCTCCGTTATCATGATAAAAACAAAGAAAGGAACAAAGACCTAAGTGTACAAAGTGTTGCCAAGAAGGAAGAGTAACTAGAACTCTCCTATACTGCTGTTGGGAATGCAAAATGGTTCAATCACTTTGGAGTACAGTTTGGCAGATTCCTATACAAACTAAACATATCATTTACATATGACTCAACCATTTCGCTGCTAGGTATTTACCCATAAGAAAAAAAAAAGAGGGGGGGCTCTATATAAAGACTTGTACATGAATATTCATAGCAGCTTTATTTTTAACAGCTAAAACCTGGAATAAACCAAATGTCCATCAACAGGTGAATTGAGGATAAAATTGTGTTATATCTATTTAGTGGAACAGCAATAAAACAAAATAAAAACAACAACAACATAAACCCTAAAAAGCTCAGCAATAAAAAAGATCTATTGCTATATTTAAAAATATTGATCAATCTCAAAATAGTTATGCTGAATGAAAGAAAAAGGTCTTGCTTCACAATCCATTTAAATGGAATTTAAGAAAATACAAAGTTGCCTACAGTAACAGCAAGCAAATCAGTGGTTACCTGGGGAAGGAGCTAGAAGGAGAAATGGATATCAAAGGAAATAGAAATTTTGAGATGATATAGATGTCACCAGCCTTATGATGATGATAGTGTTATGTGTATACATAGGTCAAAATAGATCATTTTGTATATTTTAAATATGTACAATTTAGTTTAATTTTGCCTCAATAAAGTCAAGGGAAAAAATGCCTCTCTGCTAGAAATACTTAGTACATATATTCTGGTACAACCAGAATATACCTTTACATTATACTGAATTACAGAAAACACCTATTTAGCAGAATGCACCATATAAGTCACTTTATCTTAATGTCATAGTTTCTATGAAAAATCTTTTAAGTAATTATATCAGGCCCCAAATCTAAAATAATCTTATTTTTACACCAGCTGATTAGTAACCCTAATTCCATGGGCAACCTCTACTTCACTTTGCAACATAACCTAACAAATTCACAGGTTTCTGGAATAAGGTCATAAACCTCTTTGGGGGTCCATTTTCTGCCTACCACAAACGATATCACTATTCACCATATTTCACAAGTAAAAATCAGGGGGATTATCTAAAATAACTGCCCCCTCTCCCTCACTCCTGATAATCCAATCAGTTCAATGCACTGGGTATCTATTAAGGGCAAGGGGATAAAAAAAGATGAATGTTTTGGCCCTCAAAGAACTCACACTCCTACAGAAAACAAGTTCATACAAAAAGATACACTATTACAATATAAATTTCTTAAAAGATGAAACTATACAATGAGAAGAAAGAAGAAGGATTATTACCTTTTTTGGAAGAGAATGTGAGAAAGCAAGCATCAGGAATTACTAAAGAGTAAGGGTACATTTAAATCAAGGCTTTTAAGGAAAGAAAAAAAAAAAGAAAGGAGGGAGGATAAGTGGTAGAAAGGACTTTCCAGGTACAATGGAAGAAGTATTTCTTCTTTTATGTCAGGCTTAACACCACTCCTTTTTATCATTTATTTATTTCATTCCCAATATCTCAGGGATCTTCTACATCTATATGTGCTCTTTGATTTGATAAAAGTCGCACAGATTGACGCCACTAATTCCTCTAAATACTGCCATGTCTTTTTCACCTAAACAAAATGGTGCATACTCTTACTGAGCCCCTACTTCCCTCACCTCCAAACCAATATACTTGGCCTGCTACTTCTCAAGAACTGCTCTTAACCCAAGGTCACCAATGAGTAATGTTCAATTTTATCTGGTGGACACTTTCAATCCTTTTCTTCTGATCCTTGAGTAGAATTTGGAACTACTGATTACACTTTCCCTGGGCTTCCAGAGTGACATATTCATCTGAAAATTTTTTTTGTTTTTAAATACAATTTTAGTGAGATATAACCACAAACCATATAATCATCCAAAGTATACAATCAGTGGTTCATAGTATTATCATATAGTTGTACGTTCTATCACCACAATTTTTGAACATTTCATTACTCCAAAAAAGAATAAAAATAAAAAAGAATACCCAAAACATTCCATATCCCTTATCCCCCCTATTATTTATTTCTTTTTCAGTCTTCATTTTCTTACTCATCTGTCCATATACTAGATAAAGGGAGTGTCAGTCAAAAGGTTTTCACAATCACACGGTCACACACTGTAAAAGTTAAATAGCTATACAATCATCTTCAAGAAGCAAGGTTATTGGATTGCAGTTCAACAGTTTCAGATATTTCCTTCTAGCTATTTTAATCCACTAAAAACTAAAAATCCATATAATGTATAAGGAATAACATCCAGAATGACCTCTCAACTCTCATACGTTTCTCAGCCACTGACACTTTGTTTCATTTCTTTTCCTCCTTTTGGTCAAGAAGGCTTTCACAATCCCACAATGCCAGGGTCAGGCCATTCCCGGGAGTCCTGTCCCACATTGTCAGGGAGATTTACAACCCCGGGGAGTCATGTCCTATGGGGGAAGGGCAGTAAATTCACCTGAAGAGTTGGCTTACAGAGAGAAGACACATCTGAGCTACAAAAGAAGTTCTCTGGGGGTGACTTTTAGGCATAATTATAAATAGGCTTAGTTTCACCATTATTATATAAGCCCCAAGACTCAGGGGCTTAGCTTATTAAATTGGGAGTCCATTATGCTTAAGAGAATATCAGGAATTTCCCAGGTGGGGAAGATTAATAGTTCTATATATATTTTTCCAGACCCTCAGGGGGATTTTGAAAATGCTTTTTTAATTTTTTTGCCAAAAATAATCTGGAATGTATCCGGTTATTACATCAAGCTATACAGAATAACAAGATCTCATTCCCTATTCTAGGCACCATGTATTTAGGATGTTTAAATAACCTATCCAGACAGGTTAAGTTACATAGTGTGCAACAGAGAATTTAAATTTTGGACAAAAAATAAACATCTCTCACTTTGGTCACACAAAGAAGTAGAAGTTTTAAAATACAGTCATTATCATCCTTTAGCCTCTAGTCTGATTTACATTAGTCCTAAGCAGATCAGCTTCATTCATATCTCTAATTGAAATCTAATCTCTTTTTTCAGCTTTGTAAACAGTTGCTGTATAGGGTAATGCTGACTTTCATAGCTGCAGAACTCTAATTCTGAGTCTCAGGTGTCACACAGATACACAAAGTTCCAGGGAACAACCAGGTTATAACACAAACAGCTCTACACCTCAGAATTTAGAAATCACAGTTAACTTCAGAAAACCTTCCCCTGATAACCTATGCTCTCAAATTCAATGCTCAGAATTTGTACATTATAGGTTAGTTACATTAGTGAGGTGTTATAATATTTGCTTTTCGTTTCTGGCTTATTGCACTCACAATACTGTCCTCAAGGTTCATTCATCTAGTTGCATGCCTCACAACTTCATTCCTTCTTGCAGTTGCTCAATATTCCATTATATTTATACCCCACAGTTTGCCCTTCCATTCACCACTCAATGTACCCTAAGGCCACCTTCATCTATTACAAATTGTGAATACTGCCACCATAAACACCAGTGAACAAATGTCCATTCATTTCCCTGCTTTCGGTTCTTCCAACTATTTACCTAATGATGGGGTTGCAGGATCACAGGCAACCCTATTCTTAGCCACCTGTGGAACAACACACTGCCCTCCACAGGGGCTGTGTCATTCTACTTCCCCACTAAAAGTGAATAACACATCTCTCTCTCTCTCCTCTCCTTATTTTCTCCAGAACTTGTATCTTTATTTATTTATTT
The DNA here is from genome assembly GCA_004026745.1 of Myrmecophaga tridactyla. NCBI lineage: Eukaryota > Metazoa > Chordata > Mammalia > Pilosa > Myrmecophagidae > Myrmecophaga > Myrmecophaga tridactyla. The sequence goes on from PVIY010007095.1 coordinate 48,195, forward strand.
ATTTATTTTTTGTATGCTGTATGGCAGGGGTCATATTTCATTTTTTTCCATGTGAGTAGCCACTTATTGCAGCACCATTTGTTGAATGTTTGTTTCTTTGGGAAGTGCATGGGTTGGGAATCAAACCCGGGTCTCCTGCATGGCAAGTAAGAATTCTACCACTGAACTACCCTTGCACCCCCTTTATGTTTATTTTTTAAAGTTTTATTTACACCCCATACATACCATCCTAAGTAAACAAACACTGGATCCCAGTATAATCACATATTTATGCCTTCACTACCAAATTCTATGAGAACATTCCATCTTTTTCTACAAAGAAAGAAGTGGGAAAAAAAAGATAAAAATTTAAAAAATAAAATAAAAAGAAACAATATCACCACCAAGAATCCCATACACTTCCCTTATATTCCTCTCTTACTGGCTTTTAGCTTTGGCATATTGCCTTTGATACATTTAATGGAAGCATATTACAATGTTGCTGCTAATTACACACTCTAGTTTGCATTTATTATATTTTTTTCCATATACCATTCCTTGAAAATGCTAACATTCATTTGTTCTCCCTCATGTAAAAACATTCTTACATTTGTGTACATTTAAATATCATCAGTGTCTACTTCTAGTTTAAGTTATACAGTCATAGTCTTCATCTTCTATCTTTATATATGCTCCTAGTCTTCCTCCTTCAACCGTACTCACACTCAGCTGTGTTTAGTGCCCATTACAGTACTGTGCTATCATCAGATAGTATTGTGCTATCCATCTCTGGATCTTTACAATCAATCCTGTCGAACATTCTGTACTCCTTCAGCACTAAATGCCCAAGCCCTACCCTCTATCTTTTGATAACCTGGGTTCTCAACTTTAACTCTCAAACTTTGCTCATTAATGTTAGTTCATATAAGTGAGACCATACAGTATCTGTCCTTTTGTTTCTGGCTAAATTCATTCAACATAATGTCCTTAAGGTTTATTCATGTTGTTGCATGCTTTATTCTGTCTTACAGTTGCATGATAGTTGATCATCTGTATATTCCACAGTTTACTCATCTGTTGATGGACATTTGAGCTGTTTCCATCTCTTGGCAATTGTGAATAATGCCACTATAAACATCAGGTACAAGTACTCATTCAGTTCCTGCCTTCAGTTCCTCCAAATACATACCTACTAATGGGATTGCTGGATTATATGGCAATTCTATAATAAGCTCCCTGAGGAACCTCCAAACAGACTTCTAGAGTGGTTACACCATTCTATATTCCCACCAAGAGTGAATAAGAGTGCCTCATTCTCCACATCCTCCCCAGCACTTGTAGTTTTCTTTTGTTTTGATAATGGCCACTTTTGTTGGTGTGAGATATCTCATTGTGGTTTTGATTTGCATTTCCCTAATAGCTCATGAACTGAGCATCCTTTCACATATTTTTGAGCCATCTGTATTTCCTCTTCGAAAAAGTGTCTGTCTCTGTCTTTTGCCCATTTTTTTAATTGGTTTGTCTTTTTGTTGTTGAGTTTGTAGGATTTCTTTATATATTCTGGATATTAAATCCTTATCTGATAGTGGTTTCAAAATATTGTCTCCCATTGAGTAGGCTGCCTTTTTACTCTCCTGACAAAATTTTTGATGCAAAAAAGTATTCAATTTTGAGGAGATCCCATTTGCCTATTTCTTCTTTCACTGCTCATGCTTTGGGTTTAAGGTCTAGGAAACAACCTCCTATCAAAAGATCTCTTCTAAAAATTTTATGTTCTTAGTGCTAATGTTTCAGATATTTGATTCATTTTGAGTTAATTTTTGTATAAGGTGTGAGATAGGGTTCTATTTTATTCTTTTGGATATGGATATCCAGTTCTCCAAACACCATTTATTGAAGAGTCTGTTCCATCTCCCATCTCAAACTTAACCTTCCATCTCTGACACTTCCTCAGTTTACTTTGTCCTTAAATGTCCTCATTGGGGCTCAGTAATAAGAACACTGATTATCTCTCAATATAGATATTCTCTCTATTGCTACACCCACTCCCTTTGTTTCTTTTATTATTTATACAGCTGTTCTAAGAAACTTTGGGTCAAATTCCTCTTTCAGGACCTAAAAAGACCCTAAAATACACGCTACATATAAGCATTAATTTTTCCCCATTTTTGAGAGAAACAAATGTCATTAAGCACAACTATCATCTGTTACCACAGTGAGTTACAATATGTTCTATATACATCTTTCCTGCAATATATACTTCATATGTTAAAGAAATAGATAATATAACGAATGTTTCATCTCTATCCCACTTTTAAAGATCAGAGAGTGGCCAGCCCATTGAATCAGTCTAAATGAAGTAATGAAAGTTGGGCTATATATCTTATCATGGAAAATAATTCCTAAGATAGAGAAGGTAAAAGAAACATACAAGCATCTCTACTCACACTTCTCTGAAGCCGCTGACTACTAGTAGAAAAGAAATGTATGCACCTTCCCCAAAGTGTGAGAGAGAAATAGGGTTCCAAATCTGCTTAGAAGTCAAAAGAAAATCACAGTGGAGGTCTAGAACCAGTGTGGTATCATTTAAATGATGTTTAATATGTTTGGAGAAGAGAATAAAAGGACAATAAGAAAAACTGTTTGCCTGGTCTTTGCTTCTTGGTGTCTTGAAATATTCAACCTATTGATCATTTTAAAAGAGGTAAAGGTGGGCCTGACCTGGAGAAGAACATCATCACATATTTTGGCAAGACTGAAATACAATAATAGCGAATCACAAATCTGTATTTTTAGCCAAGACTCCTTTGTTTTGAACTGAGGGCCTATGTTAAATATTAGAGTGTTAAGTACACAAGGGTAGGCATTTTGTCCATTTTTGCTTTCCATTTGTAAGGTCTCAGGGCCTGAGTCCCATCCCCTACTCCACCAGAGAGCAAGTTACTGCATGCAGCCACTTACATGACTGGGAAACACGTTAAAGGTCACAGAACGTAAGACTCCCCTCCTCTCACCAACTCGCACAAGAGTCTGCTGAACCCCACTGTAACCAATCTTGCAGGACTCTCAAACATTTATAAGCCACCCTCTTTGCACTCCTCCTTCCTTTTGTGCTTGTGCAGAGTGCCAACTTCTGTTTCCCAACTGGCCACCACTGGGAAGAATTTCTCTCCTGTTCATAAGTCCCTAATTAAAAAACTCATGGGTAATTTTCAGCCTGGCATGTTCTGCATGTTCTCTGGTCTCAGGGTTGTGCTAGGCTGGGATACCACATATCCCCAGAGCTTAGGAGAATGCCTAGCAAGTAGCTAATCATTGTTTTTAATAAAAGAATGAATCCATTCAATTTACTATGTCCACTGGGATATCTCATGGGCACCTCCAATCCTTATGGTCAAAACTGACCTCACTCCATTCGATCTACAATCCCATTCCTAGAAATTTACTCTGAAAATATACTTTCAACTTTACAAAAAAACATACGGCACAAGGTTATTTATTGTGGTATTATCTGTACTTGCAAAATAATTGAAAATTTCCTAAATGTCAAAGCAGAGGTAACTGATTGAATAAGGCAATGGAATACTATATAGTTGCTGAAAAAAATCTCAATGATTAGAGATGGCCTGACTTATAGGAGATAGTAAGTTCAACAAGAAAAGTGTAAAAGAACATATATAGCATGTTACCTCCTGAGTAAGAAAGAAAAAACAAAAAAGCCAATTTTAGCAAAAGACACACAGGAATGATGAATGAGAAAATAATGAAGTTGATTATCTACAAGAGTGGGATGAGAATGGAGTGGAAGATATAAAACTAGCAGTGATACTTCTCTGAGTGTTTTCTTTAATATATTGCTCTAACTTTTAGAAGCAAGCATGCTAGTTTTTCATATTTAAAAAATTAAATAACAATGGGAAGGGAAGGAGAAACCTAAAACAGAAAGCAAACTGAAACAAATGATAAAACTATATTTCAAATGAATATCATGCTAAAAAGGAAAAAAGAAAATCAAAACTAAGCGAACTCATTAAGAAGATAATATCTAATTATATACCCTTAGTCTCAGGCTGGATGGAATTGTTCGGAACAAACTTGCAAATGAGTCCTAATCTCTTTTTAAGTAGGTCTGTTTACTATAGTCATATAGACAAGGCAATTCTGAAACTATTTTGATTTTATTATAGGACTGAGCAAATGAGTGAGTATGTTGATGCTGTTGGGAGCTTAAGTTCTTATGGTAGAAGAATACAAATATGGAAAGGCAGAAGGCAAGAAAAAAACAGTAAGTACAGACTGGAATTGGAGGTATGAGTAATTATCTCTCAAGTATGCATATATATATATACATACATATGTCTGCTCACATACATATTTTATATGCATTTCACAGACCTGTCTGTCTAAGAGGGTCAAGAAGCAAAGGTACCCCAGTAGCAAAAGGAGTCACCTAGCATCTACTAAAGGAACCAAGGATCCTTACAGAAATGTCCAATTCCATGACTGGGGCAGACTAAGCACAAAATGAGTCTGGAAATATCTTGTTAGACCAGCAAGTGGAAATATTTAAAAGAAAAATGATGGGAACAAGTCACAATGACACAGAAGCTAGATTAAAGAGGCTCCCACTGGCCAAATATGGGACCATTTGAACACCAATGTAAGCAAGTACAGCAATGAATTATAAGCCTTTGGAAAAAGACAAAAACATAATTCTACAACAATAAATAGAAAAATAAAATAAACAGGGAAGAGGAGAGGGCTTTTGTTTAACATAGAATATCAATGTTGACTGATAAATGTGAAATAAATGTTGAAGTAGGGAAACCATAATTTTGCAATCATAATAAAGATCAGATCAGGCAAGAATCAGGAAGAATGCTAAATCTAGAGGAAATTTTGATGAGAAGTAGGATATTTACATGATCTTAAAATGTCTCATTAGTTGAAAGGGAAAAAAGAAAAAAACACTAATCACAACTAACAAAGGGCAGATGAACCTCCAATATGATACTCTGAGAAGGAGGTAACACTGACTTACGTATTCTTTCAACTAAGAATGAATAAATGGAATCTAAAAATGAGGAAACATCAGAACATCAGGCAACACACAAAATACAGAATAATTTATTTAAAAAAAGGAGTATATTTGTCTGATTCTATATTAAGAAACAGAGGAAGTGTGCCTAAGAGAACAGATGAAGTAAAATGTTAAGAATAGGTGAACCTGGGTAAAAAATAGAGGGTTTTTCTTGTACTAATTTTATTCTTGTAATATTTCTGTAGGTTTAAAATATTTGCAAATAATCTTTTTTATTAATGCAGGAATATATGCTCTGTGTTTGTAGGGAAAAAAAACTGACAATATAAAAGAATACAGAAGGGAAAGTGAAAAGAAAAATGAACTTTAAACCTCCCAGTCTCACCTTTGCCTCACTAAAAGGGAAGTGCCACAATATCAAGATTTTTCTTTCTTTTCCATTTTATAGCACTAATGTCTCCCAAACACCTAGATAGTGCCTGACACTTACATAGCTGCTTCATAAATAACTGGTATATTATTCATTTATTCACTTATTGAATAAATTAGTGAATATGTAGGTACAGTTTGCAATTTGGTGTCCTCTTCATGCTATCTAGATACACACATATAGAGATTTTTGCTTTTTTGCTTTTCTTAATAAATGGAGTCAAGATGACTTTATATCCTACCCGTGAAACTTGCTTCTCCATTATTATCACTATTTCTCTTTCCTTTGTCCTCCAAACGCAATCCCTAAATACTGCAAATCATATCTTCCACAGCCTCTTGAATAATTCACTCCCTTCTAGCTCCCTTGTTATCTGTCTATTTCATGTACCTCTTCTTATTGGCTTCTTTACTCTTAGTTTTGCTCTCTTCTGAGCCATGCAGTCAGGGTAATTTTCAAAATATAAATTTGATTATGTTCCCACTGTCTATTTTTTAAAGTGCCTTATTGTGACCTATAGAATAATTCCTAACTGATTAACATGGATTACAAATGCTTCATGATCTAGCTTCTGATTGCCCGTTCTGCCTCACTTTGCCATTTTTCCTTTTGCATTTAAAGCTCTTAATCCATTCATTCACCCTTTCACTTATTCTTAAAAATACTGATATAGCAGCTGTGCTGATCTGAATCTGTTATATACCTCAAGAAAAGACTATGCTTTTTTAATCCATTCTTGTGGGGGCAGACCTGTTGTGGGTGGGGACTTCTGATCAGGTAGTTTCCATGGATATGTGACCCATCCAATTCAAGGTGGGTTTTAATCCTGTACTGGAAGGTTTTAAAGAGAGCTCACAGAGAGAGTAGAAAAAGATAACACCCTATGAGAAGCCAGAAGGACCCAGAGTTGAGGGAGCCATTCTGAAACCAGAATGAAGAAGAGAAGGACCAGCAAGCATTGCCAAGTACCTTCCCATGTGACAGAGAACCCCGTGGCCAGCAGCCTTTCCTCAGAGAAGTTATCTCCCCCTTGATGTCTTAATCCAGACATTTTCATGTCCTTGGGAATGTAAATTTATAACTTAATTAATCACCTTTGTAAAAGCCAATTTATTTCTGGTATATTGCATTCCACCAGCTTTAGCAAACTGAAACAGCAGTTATTTAACTTCTTGAATTCATTATATGTTCTTTTCCCTCTGGTATTTTAGGCTTGCTGTTTCTTCTCCAACTCACAATTAGCTTAGTTAATTTCTACTAACTTTTCAGGTCAGAATTTAAACATCACCTTCAAGAGGTGTTCCCTGACCACCAATCTAAGAAGTGACCCATGCTCCTGACTGATGTTTTCATGTCATTCTGTACTCACTCTCTTTCCATATAATTCTCTTTAATCTTTAATATCTAGCTCCCTACTGGAATTCAAGATTCATGAAAAAGGGGATAAGTAATAGAGAAAGATCTGCCATGAGGATACAGGATAAGAGACAGCAATAGGTAATTGTATCTCATGGAATTTGTCCCCTTCTTTTTGCCTTTCATCTATCCTAGGCTACCTTCCCTACTACTACCAACAACACAAATCTGATCACGTACACACTCTAGCCAAAAATTATCAATAGTCTCCAGTGGCAACTGGGTAATATCAAACTCCTTAGCAGATTATAAAACCTTTTCATATTTCCCTCCAAAAAACTTGTACATCTCTATTTCCACAAGTATTCCTTCTGAACTTGCATGTATAATTACACATGTAAATACAACAGGCTCCTTGCCTGCCATTCTTACCTGCTTGAATTTCCTGAACAAGCTACCATCTGTCACAACTGCTGAACAGTGGGTACACAGTTGCTTTTATCTACAACTTTTGTCTTCAGCCAAGCACATTTCAAACAGATTAATGGAACTTCAAATTCAGTTCCTCTTTGGAGATTACCTTGAATTCCATAGACTAAGTTAACAACTTCCTTTTTCTTCTTCCATTTTTGTATTTACAGGAGGTACTTCATATGCTTTTAGCTTGTTTAAACAGAATATTAGCTTAAGAGAAAATTTAAGTAATCATGATTATTATATTTATGATTATATAAAAATTGAGAACGATTACACTCAAATTTTACTCAGTGAGGACATTCCTCAAGGAAAAACCAAGATGAAAATAATATTTTGCTATTTTTCCAAACTTAGACTCAATTTATAAACATATTCCACATTGCTCTTAGGGTCCATTGTACAAGGATAAGTATCTTTTGTACTAAACACAAGTCAACAACTTTATCTGGTCCACACCTACAGAAATGACAACGACCTGCAATATTAGAGTTTCTAAGAACTGTACAATACTTTACAGGCAATTTAAGGAGTTTTCAGAGGGTAAATTTGAATTTTTAAAAATTTATTTTCACTGAGACCGAGTCCCTAATGAACAGATAGAGTTGTTTTGCTAATATTTGAATAGCTAGCTTCTAGTACTACTCTTACTATACAGTCAGCATTTCATGAGTATATTTTTATTAAATCAGTAACTTATCAGCAACTGTAAGTTTTTTATATAAATAGGATGTTATAACCCACTTTTCATTGAATCTTTATTAATCCCATGATTTTTACACTCTGCATTTACAACTGGGTTCTAGAATCCATACACAGTTGCTAGCTATTACTAGTATTCACTACTTAAAGAACAATGCTCTGCAAGGAGACCTAAAATAAAGTTTTCTTTTTTGCGATGGTATTCTATTGTTTATGTATATTTAAGCAAAGTAGTGTGAACATGAGCCTTTGGCTGGATAACAGAAAGAACTTCATTAAACAGGACTAAATATTAAAGTAAAATCTGTTAAATAAAATTTCATTTTATTTCTTCAATTTACTTGGTAAGGATCTGCATCCCAATTCGTGGAATTAAATAGCTGAACACTTACCTTCGAGGATGATTGGCATCAAACAATGTGTTATCATCATCCTCATCATCTTGTTCTAAAGGTGTCAATTCCATGTTTTCTATGTTAGTGTCCAGAACTCCGTATTTCCTTGTCTTTCGGTTTCTTCTTCTCATCCTATTAAAGAGAACAATTTCATACATAAAAAATAATCTTAATAAGAGATCATTCCATATTTTTTTGTGAATTAAAAATAAACTATTCAGTCTATTCTTCTATTGTTGCTGACATAAGAGCTACTCAATATCAGAATGGTTATGTTTTGGAATATAACTGATAGACTGCCTAAGATTATAGGCAACAACAAACCTATTCCTACATGTTTTATGCCATCACTGTTTCTTCTGTCTGACACATACTCTTCTCCCTCTGTCAACCTGAGGGTACTGACAGATAATCTTTAAGTCTTAGTTTAGATACTATACCTTTACTAAACCTTCTATCCCATCCCTTTTTCCACCCCATCCATTCCTTCTCATTGTATGTAGAGTTAGGTAAGTCTCTGCCCTAAAAAGAAACTGTATGAATATACATACTCAAATTCTAATCTGGTAGCTCACAGCCCTGTTTACATATTAGAATCACCTGAGGGATTTTGAAAAGTCCCATGGACAGGCCATATATTGGGATGTCAATTAACTTAGACTCTCTAGGGAAAAGACCTAGGTACCAGCATTTTATTAAAGCTCTACAACTAAATTCAATATGCTGAAACCCAATATCCTCAATCAGAGGTTCTCAAAGTGTGGTTACCCAGATCAGCAGGATCAGCTACATTTAGTAAATCATCAAAAATACAAACTCTTGGCTCCAATCTTGACCTCCTGAATAAGAAATTCTGAAGACAGGGCCCAGAAATCTGTGTTTTAACAAGCCCTCCTTGTGATTTTGATGCATACTTAAATTTGAGAACCACTACCATAGAGGAATGCAAAACTTTTAAAGTGCTCAAAATTGCTTTTAGCATATATGAAAAAGGTATCAGGATTTAGAGCCCTACTATATGTTTTTCCCTTAAATAATTTGATCTTTCCCTTCAAATTATTTGCCTCAACTTACATTTATATGTACTTATGTATATCTTTATTTGAGTATTAATCTGCTTGTCTTTCCCACTAAGTTTCAAGGGGGAACATCCCTGCATGTCTTGTTCACCACTGTATAACCACACGCTACTACTTAAGATTTTCATTAAATATTTGTTGAGGATCTGAATGATATTCCATTCTGGTGCAATGGTCCATAACTGTGACCCTGTAATCAATGCCTAAATCATCTACAATGCCACAACTTCAACTCCAACCGTAAGAAAATGTGGTTCACACAAGTATCTGCTAGAGTTTAAACACAAGAGAAGGTATTTTAGTAAGTAATCAGAAATAAAATTCAATTCACTTAAATTCAGACTCATATAGTTTAATGGAATAAGTGTGATAGGAAAAATTTAGACATGCATGCATACATACAAAAATATTTGTTACCACGTACCAGGCATCATGCTACCTGCACACACATACACACACACACAATGTATCTCAGCTGAGACTCTTCTCCATTTCCAAGGTCTTCATTATACCTTGAATGAATTTTCAATCTTTCAATGAGTGGACAAACTAATTTGCCTTTCTGAGTATAGCATAAGACATGTGACTGCTTTGGCATGGGCAGTTTAAGATTTATCTAGCTTACAGACTGTATTTTTAATTTAATAATGTATGTAAATACTATCTTTGAACATGAACCCAATCTCTTTATTTCATATGCCAAGACAACATACTGCTAGGCACCAAATAGGTTGGGGATATCATTCAATTAAAAAAAATTATTACAATAAAAGCTACTAATTCATAAAAGAATGAGTTAAATTTAAAAACCGCATACTACTAAGGAGAACTTTAACTTGACATGCCACTTGTGCCAGTTTGAAGCTACTGTGCACCCCAGAAAAGCCAGGTTTTTTCAATATTGCTGGGTAGGAGCTTTCAATATTGTTGGGTAGGAGCTTTTTGACTGTTTCCATGGAGATGTGGCTCACCGAACTGTGGGCAGTTCCTTTTGATTAGGTGGTTTCCATGGGGCATGTCTCCAACCATTCAAGGTGAAGTTGCTTACTGGAGTCCTTCAAGAGGGAATTATTTTGGTAAAAGCTTCAGAGCCAACAAAGCCCATACAGCCAGAAATCTTTGGAAATGAAGAAGGAAAACATCCCTGGGAGAACCTCATGAAACAAAAAGCCAGTAGAGAAAGCTAGCAGATGTTGCCATGTGCCTTCCCAGCTGACAAAGGTGTCCAGAAGCCAAAGACCTCAGCAGACACCAGCCATGTGCCTTCCCAGCTAATGGAGGTGTTCCAAATGGCATCAGCCTTTCTTGAGTAAAGGTAACCTCTTATGGCTGCCTTAATTTGGACATTTTCAAAGCCTTAGAACAGTAAACTTGCAAACTAATAAATTCCTTTTTTTAAAAGCCATTCTAATTCTGGTATATTACATTCCAGCAGCTTTAACAAACTAAAATATCACTTCTCCAAAAATATCTCTTAGTCCAAAGCTGTAGGCACTGGTGGCTATAACTGTCATGACAGCTAAACAAAAATATAAATATGAAATGCAATACAACACATATATTACTACATGTGGCGATTTTTCTCAGGGAAGGTAAAAAACATGCAAATCTTTAAAATTACTGTGCTGCTTTGATGAACAAGCCACTTAAGATACTAATAAATGTTAAGTAGAAAATACAACACAAATAAAAATACACTGAAATTTTAAGTAAAAATTGCTACTTTTTATTTTTAACATGCAGTGTAGATTATTTTTAAACTACTATCTTTAAGCAAAAAAGAGGCTTTAAAATCCATGCATTTTAACAACCATAGTAATTTTCTTATAAATGATTACTTCTGTTGAGCTCTTGAAAACTCAAACTTGTCTATATGTATTGATAATTATATGTATATAATTATATATAGCCACACTTGTCTACTAGATACATATATAGTAAATATATAGTGCAATCTGATAAAAAAACTTGAATTTGACTCCTCATGAATATAAAAGTAGAGACTTTACCTACAAAAGTGTAGAAGAGAAAGTGCAGGAACCTGAGAGGGCAAAGTTAAAAGCTACATGATTTATTATATTGACTTTAATTCATGCATCATAATGCATGAACAGATAAAGGATTCTGATCAGATCCCTTTTGGATATTCAAGGTTTGATATTAATCAAACAGTTAGTTGTCTTAGTATAGATGAAGTTTCCTCAATGTTTCATTATACTCAGGTTGGTAAGAACTATTTCTGTTTAGATAACATGTATTAGCTACAGCATAAAAATAAAACTAAACTACTAAAGTAAGCTTGACAAAATTTTATATAAAAACGTACAATGCCACATAAAATAAACACAACAGAAATAAAAGTCCATTTCATTTTATTACTCTATGAAAGGAAGAAAACCGTTCAATGTAACTTTCAGTACCATCTGATTCATATCTCCTCTTCCTTTCGTTTTCTTTTAACTGAACTCCTGTAGGGTGTATAGTAAGAATGGAATAATATAAGTAATATTATTCCTTAATTTCTTCTATTACATATTCAAAACTAGACTGAGGAGTATGTTATATACACACTCCCCTGTATGGGTGACAATTAGGGTTCTTGAGAAATGGTTGCCAATATGGGATTAGAGGTGCTAGAGATTTATGAAGGGGAAAGCCTGTGAAAGATAAAGAGGGGGGAGCGGGAAAAGGCAAGGGACTCCATCAGAGAGTGATACAGGCCTAACACTGGTAAAAGACAGCAGAAAGAAGGCCATGGGTAGAAAGAGCAGCGATGCAACCCTGAAAAAGCCTTCACCAGGCCAGTGAAGCATCCACAAACAAGGACTGCCTGTGACAGGGGTCCCATGCCAGTTAGGGATGACCCAGCCCTGCTGTGCTCAGTCATTAGCTGGGAATAGGCCTGGGAATGTACCCTCCCCACTCCCCTATAGCAGCCTGAGGCAGGAAAGCTGTGTTGGAGACAAATGTACAGCCAACTATTCTGCCCATAGTAGGCTCTCTTGGAGGGAGGTCTAAGCAGTGAACCTCCTCAGCTGCCACAATCACAAAGTCCTATTGATGGGTTTCCTAAGAATCACTGAAATTCACTTCTTTTGCTCTAACCTACCACTGCATTAGCTCTTGCCTTGGCTATTAAAATAGCTTTGTAATTGTCTACCTCGTTATATACTCTAGTCACCCACCATTCTATTTTCCACACCACTGCTAAAGAAAGCACTAGTCTGATTACACATCAATGATCCCCTTCATCCATAACTAATTTCCCCTTCATACTCTAATATTAATTGCTTCCTACTGAATATAATATGGCCTACAATGATCGGCATGGTATGATCCATACTGATCTCTCTAGACTCAACTTGCTCCTTATGCTACATTCCACTTCGCTTTCTCCCCTCTAGCTACACACAGCCTTCTCTCAGTCCCTTCTAGCTGCCAGGCTCTCTTTACCATTGGCTTCATAACCTTTCTCCCCCCTTCTCCACAATATGCTGTGTTAATGTCCATTTATCTTTCAGCTTTTGGCTCAAGTATCACTTTCTTCATCAGATAAGCTTTCCTTGAACTAATTAGCTAGGCCACTAATCCCTATTATTTGCTCCCATAACACCATATGCAACTTAACAATACTTAGCAAATGTGTACTTTCATATAATTTATGTAACTATTTGTCTTCCCTGCTAGGTTGTGAGCTCCATGGGAGTAGGAGCTATAACCGTACCTGCTCCCAACTATACCTGGTGTTCACAGGACTGACATGAAGCAAGAGTCTAATAAATACCTGTTGAATAAGTCAATTAAATGCAATATATGGATTCACAATATATCTTGCATTTTCTCTGTATAACAAAGAGATCTACAATTTTATATGTGAGTTATACCTCTGGGATAAAGGAAAACAGAAAGAACTTTATCTCCAGAAATGTACCAGGGCAAAACTCAGGAAGCTAACTAATTTTTAAATTAAAATATGAGTCTTCCAGCTCAAGACAAAAACAAACAAACAAAAAATCCAAAATAACAAGAACTAGAATATGTTTAAACATTCACTTCAGAACCTTAAGATTCTAATTTGTTGTTTCAAATTGAGACCAGGTGATCCTCAGGCACTAGCCAATGGAGAAATACTAATATTCAGCCTGTATCATACACTATGCTGAGTTGTTTCATTTTATCTTTTGCATGTATAAATTTATCATATTATAAAACATAGTAATCTTTCATTCATAGTCTCTAAATAATTGAAGATTATCCTTCCAAAAGCCAACCGTTTTCTGTTTTTCTCATTTCAAATTGTCGGCACTCTAGCTGGAATCATATCCAATGTTAGAGATATCCTTGCCTTAATATACAAGGTAAAATGTTGAATTCTTCTTCTCTTTTTTATCTCAGAATCATTATAGCTACTCCACTTTGATGTAAAACAATGGTGCTCTCAGGAGCTATAGAGATATTTATGATCCTATACTGAAGTTCTCAGACTATTACTGTGCTCTGGAAATTTCTGGCTCCTTTTCATAAATTTTCCTGGGTTCTCCCCATTGGCCTGTAGTTACCAAGTTCTGTCAATACCACAACGTTGACCAAGTGTAGCACAAAACAGAAGATTCCCTCAACGAAATAACCCGACACCGTTCACCACCAGTAAAATATTCACTGCTAATAGCCAAAAGTTAAAAAAGATAAAAAAGCATGTTTATCTAGACGGGTTTGTGGGAAGATGGCATAGTAGAGAGCTCCAGGACTCAGTCCCTATAAATGAACAACTATTAAACAGGAACGAACTGTCTGAAACAACTATTTTGAAACTCGAGAGGCCACAAGTACAGCATCCAGAAGAGCAGGAGGAAAAGGCTGATCAATTACAGTAAAGAACAGCAAATAGCTCTCGTGGCCGACCTCTGGGGAATTCAGTCCCTGGCTGTTTCACTGCTGACAGAAAGGGACATAAAAATCCTCTTCCCCAAGACCAGGGATGGGCACAGCCGATCACTGATCATGGTTTTTGACTAGCAACTTTGATCGCTGATGGTCCAACTCTGAAAGTGGCTATTGTTTCAATGTGCCCTGGACAAAGGCAGTGGTGGCAATTGTGTCAACCCTCCCCAGAAAAAGGCCCTAGTGGAGTCTTAAAGACAGTATGAATCCTCTGGGCTGTGGGGAATAGTTAGGTGAAAAGCTGCATTTCTGGGGCAGGCCAAAAAAGCTCAACTTTGCAGAGCCATGGAAGAAGCTCTTGGGGCCCCTCCTAACCCTCTCCCCAGGGCACTTTGAAGCCAGTCTACGACCCCTCCCGTGTTCTGATTTGGCTGGAAAAAACTGACGTAAGAAACCCTCCTCCCAGAACTTGCCATGTAAGCAAAGAGCTTGAGACAAGGAAAGGAATGTTACACAACTGTAGAGGCAGATAATCTGAGGCAGAGTCTTGTCTGCTTCAAAAGTCCAGGAGAAGGATATCTATCTCCTGGGAAACAGAGGACAAAACCAGATTTCTCTGAGCACAAGAACTCCAAAACAATTAAGAAGCAAAAGCTGAGGACAAAAAAGCCCAGACAAACAGGGAAAAACCTGCACATTACCTTCACTGTGAGCAAACCTCCTTGAAAGGAGGGCTAAAGAAAATCTCTGTCTTATCAACAGCTAGTTTCAAAATGAAGAAAAAGACATCTCTAGGAATAAATCCAGAGTTGACTTTTTTTTTTTTTTTGGGTGCATGCTCTGGAAATTGAACCTGGGTCTCCCACATACATGAAAGGCAAGCATTCTACCACTGAACCACCCATGCACCATCCCCCCCAGAATTTACTTTTTTTGCTGTATGGCAGGGGTCACATTTCATTCCTTTTCCTTGTGAGTATCCCCTTATTGCAGCATCACTTGTTGAATTTTAATTTGTTTGATTTTTTGTTTATTTGCTTGTTTCTTTGTTTGTTTGGGAAGTGCATGGGCCAGATTTAAACCCGGGTCTCCCACATGGCAGGCGAGAATTCATCACTGAACTATCCTTGCAACCCTGACATTTTAAAACATTAAAATACTAAGTGTGAAACGAGAGTAAATGACAAACAAAGATAAGGAAATCATGGCGCCTTGAAAGGACGAGGATAAAAATCCAGAAAACACCAAAGAAGAAAATGTGGACATACTGAACAAAGCCTTAAAAAACGGTTTAAAAAATGCTCAAAGGAGAGGAAGGAAAATACAGAAAAAGAACTAAAGGAATCAGGAAAACAATGAGAAATATGTGAGCCTTAGTAAGAAAAATTTTAAAGAGAACACCTATAGCTGAATACCACAATAAATAAAATTTTTAAATGTCCAAGAAATTTTCAAGAGCTAAAGAAGAAAGAATGAGTAAACTCAAAGACAAGACACTTCAAATGAGTTAGGCTGAGGAGCAGAAAGAAAAAATAATTGTAAAAAGCAAATAGCCCAAGACACCTATAGGACACCAATATACACGAGAGTACCAAAAGAAGAGAGAAATGTACAGAAGAACAGTTAATGAAAGAAAGAGAATTATTCAAACTTAGTAAAAGACATAAATATGCACACCCAAGAAGCCCAGAAAACAATAAACATGAAGAAAAATACACCTTATCATATACTGATCATATAATTAAATGCAAAGGACAAAGAGAAAGTTCTGAGTGTCAAGAGAAAAGCAATGTGTTATGTACAAGTGAGCCCCGATTAGATTGGTTAATAGCAGATTTTAATACACCATTTTCAATAATGGATAGAATATTATTAGTCAGAAAATCAATAAGGAAATATAATAAGAATTGAATACTATTCTAACATATCAACCAAACAAATATATATAAAACACTTCACCCAACAAAAACAGAATATACATTCTTCTCAAGTGCACACAGACCATTCCCCAGGATAGATCACATTAGGCCACAAAAGCAATCTCAATAAATTTAAAAACACTGAAATCATACAATGTAATAATCCAATCACAACAGAATGAAGCCAAAAATCAGTATAAGAGGGAGAAATGTAGAATTCATAAAAACGTGGAAATTTAACAACACATTTTTAATCAACCAATGGGTTAAAGAGAAAAAAAAACAAGCAAAATTATAGGAAATATCTTGAGGCGAATGAAAATAAAATACAACATTTCAAAACTCATGGTACATAACAAAGGCAGTGATAAGAGGGAAATTTATAGCTCTAAATGCCTATATTAAAAGACTTCAAATCACAGATTTAACATCGAAAATAGAATCAGAAAAAGAAGAGTAATTTGAACGTAAAGTGGGCAGAAGAAGGAAATAAAGATTAGAGCAAACATAAATGAAAGAGAGAAAAAAAATACAGTAGAGAATCAACAAAACCAAGAGTTGGGTCTTTGAGAAGATCAACAAGATTAACATTTAACAAGAATGACAAAGAAAAAAGAAAGGATACAAATAACAAATATCAAATTAAAACAGGGGCATTACTACCAACTCTGCTGAAATAGGAAGGACTACAAGGGGATTCTATGAACACTATAAACCCATAAATTAGATAATAGAGATGAAATGGACACATTCTTAGAATCACACAAAATACCTATCTTGACTCAAGAAAGAAGAAATAGAAGATCTCAACAAACCAGTCACTAGTAAAGACATCGAATCAGTCATCAAACATTTCCCAACAAAGAAAATCCCAGATCCAGATGCCTTCACAGGGATTTCTACCAAACATTCTCAGACTTAATTCCAATTCTGACCAAATTCTTCTGAAAAAAAAAAAAAAAGAGCAGGAGGAAACAGTCCCTAATTTATTCTCTGAAGCCAACACCACCCTCATACCAAACCCAGATAAATATACCACAACAAATGAAAACTGCAGAGCAATATCTCTTACGAATACAGATGCAAAAATCCTCAAAATAAAAAATACTAGCAAAATGAATTCAATGCTATATTAAGAAATACAAAGCCATGAACAAAAGGGATTTATCACTAGTATGCAAGCTTGGTTCAACACAAGAAAGTCAATTAATGTAATACACAGTAACAGAACGAAGGAAAGAAAAACACATGGTCATCTCAACTGATGCAGAAAAAGGATTTAACAAAAATCAGCACCTTTTCTTTATAAAAAAACACTTAGAACAGTACAAACAGAAGGAAACACCCTCAACATGTAAAAGGCATATATGTAAAGCCTACAGCTAATATCCTCCTTAATGGTGAAAGACTAAGAAATCAGTCTTTTCCACTAAGATCAGTAACAATATAAGGATGCCCACTGTCACCACTGTTATTCCACATTATACCGGAAGTTCATGCCAGAGCAATAAGGCAAGAAAAAGAAATAAAAGCCATCCATATTAGAAAGGCAGAGTAAAATTTTCCCTATTTGCAGATGACATGGTCCTATGTACAGAAAATCATGAAAATTCACATCTAAGTTCCCAGAGTTAATAGATGAATTTAGCAAAGTGATGGGGTAAAAGATGAACACCCAAAGATCAGTAGTGCTACTATACACAAGCAATGAACAATCCGAAGAAGAAATCAAGAAAAAAATCCACTTATAATAGCAACTAAAAGAAACAAAAATATAGAAATAAGTTAAAGCATGGATGTAAAGGACCTATAACACAGAAAACTACAAATCACTGCCAAATCAAACCAAAGAAAACCTAAATAAATGGAAGGACATTTGGTGTTCATAGATTAGAAGACTAAATATCATTAAGATTTCAATTCTACCCAAATTGATTTACAAATTTAATACAAATTCAATTAAAATTCCAACGGCCTACTTTGAAGAAATGCAAATGCCAAATATTGGAAGATGGCAGAATAGGACAGGCAGAACTAACTCCTCCACTGTGGAGTAACTAGAGAAGAGGAAGAAAATAACTGGGATAGCAGTTCCAGGGTATAAGCAGTTAGAGAAGGGCACCTACATTAAATAGGGAGTTCTTGGATGAAAAAGGGGTGAAAATACCACAACTTATTCAACTGTGACTATACCTAGAGCTGTTTGCTATGCATGAGCCAGAGAGGTGCTGAAGGAATGGTACACTCTCACACTTCCAACTCCACAGCCAGCTGGGGAGTCATCTCTCAGTCCTGCAGCCAGGAGTTCATGTGTAGGAACCCACAAACCAGCAGACTTATTTTATTCACACACAAAGACCTTGCAGCAATTTACCTACCAGGTAGGCAGCTGTGGGCGCTTGATTTGGGGGAAGACTGAGGGGCCCACCCCTCAGAAGGAGAGGGAACAAAGAGCAGAACCAAACTGGCAACTGGCTGCAAATGGGAGTCTCTGGGTCCTACTGCCTATATCCTTTCTCCATGGAGGCCTGGGGTGCTCATGGTATACATGGGTGGAGATGTGAGGACAAGGAAGACAGCCACACTGCAGGGCCAGGAGCTCCATACCCATCCCAGAAACCCATGGGTGCACAGCAGCCTGGATCTAGGGAGTCGACAAAAAGCAGGACACCCCTGGGCTAGCTTCAGGCTGGGGAAGATGAAAACTCTCAGACTCATAGCCCGAATGTCATTCTACTCAGGAGCCTAGGAATTAACAGATCCATCATGCCCGCCAGTAGATTATCCACCAAGGTGGACAGTGCTTACATACATCCCTGGGGTTGGCAGCTTTCAGCACACATGGAGAACTGCTGCATTGACTGGACTCTCACCTGGTCTAGGCTCTGTCCAACAAGCTGCAGGCTAGAAGAGGTAATTTTTTTGAAAGAACATGCATTGTTCACTCAATAAATATCTGAGTATCTATTGTAGGCCAGGCACTGTTATAGGTACAGGGGATTCAGCATGAACAATACTTATAATCAGAAATAAATATAAACACTGAGAAAAGAAAACAGATGACTAGGCTTTCAAACAGGTCATTTATACTTTTTTTTTTCCTTCAAATAGCTTAAAATCTGTTTTGAAAAACAAAAGCAAAACTATGATGAGAAATTCTGGGATGGGGGATCAGGAGGGATTTCTATATTATCTGTATTTTTTGAATCTTTTATAAAAAGAATATCTTAATGTATTACCACTGGAGGAAAATAAAAATCTAGGAAAAATGTATTTGTAAGTGAAGAGTTTAGGAGAGCTGATCCATGCTGCAGTGTCTGTTTTTAATTGGGAAATAAATCAGATATGCCAAAGAAATATATAACAAAGAATAGAATAATACTGTGAAACTCACCACCCAGTTAAAAATAGAACAGTAATATCCTTGAAGCCTTCTGTGTGACCCTCTTGCTTACATCTCTCTCCCCCAATAGGTAACCACTATTCTGACTTCCCTAGTAATAATTCTCTAGATTTTTGAAACTGTTTTACCACCTCAGTATGCATCTCTAAATAACATATTTTTTTGGTTTTTAGTTTTGATTTTTTGAACTATATACTGGAATCATTCAGAATTTATTATTCTGTGACTTGCTTTTTTCTCTCCCAATTCTTTTTGATATTCACCCACATGGATTTATGCATCTAGAATTCATTTTTTAAATTAACTTACTTTTTAAAAAACTCACCTACATACAGTAAACTGTTAAGGATATATCTAACAGTTTTCCAATTTGCTTTGTCTTCCAATCGATATCTCCCAGAAGTAAACTCTACTCATATTCCAAGTAACACAGATTAGAGATCATTCATTTTTCATTGCTACGTAGTATTTCAGTGTATGCAAATTTTGTGATTTGAGCATAAAGTGATTGATGATCAGCTCTTGGATCCTAGAATCAAGTGAGATTGGCAAGCTTGCCTTATCATTTCATTAACTCAAAATGATATGATCTCATAGTTTACAGATAGTAGTATTTTGAAAGCCACATTAAGATTAACAACAGGACAATTACAGCAACTTATCCTTCTACTCTAGATGAACTTTTGGGATACTTTGTTTTGTTCTGCAATTACACAAGCAGTGCTTCTAAGAACATTCTTGTACTTGACTCTTGTTAACCAGGTATAAGTTTTTCTCTAGAATCTAGATCGTAGGAATGGAATGGCTATATTGTAGGGTATGTGGATGTTCTACTCTACCAGATAATGCTAAGGTGTTTTTCAAGGTACACGTTATCAATTGACACCCCCACCAGCAGTATATATGAAGCCCCTCTGCTCTTCATCCTTGCAACACTTTCATTTTAGCCATTCTGGTGGTTTCTCATTTTGGTTTTAATTTGCATTTTCCTGATGAAATATAAGTGTTCATATGTTTAAGGGCCATTCCTTTATCCTCTCCTGTGAAATACACTATTTCTTTAACTGCATTCCTTGTTCACATCTGAAATAATTTCTAGTCATCCAATTCGGGGTCAGAAAAGATTATGCTAAGTAGCTCTTAAACTAAATTTCAAAACTGTAAACTCTATTCAGAGTTTAAAATCAGTGAAGCCTGGGGGTACTGAAGGGTGGCTGCCAAAGGATTTAGATCCAGTGGTGGGTTCCCAAGTAACTGAAGGACTAGAATTATTAGTCAGGAAAGGGGCTAAGTATGGTGGGCAGAATTCTAACATGATGCTCTTAGATTCATGGCCCCTGGTATACACACAACTTTTCTAAACTAAGCATTTAAATATTAATCTAGGTATTCAGCAAAGGGATTACGCAGATGTAAGATTCTAACAGACTTTAACAGAGGGACATTATCTAGGTAGGTTTACCTTAATCACATGAGCTCTTTAACAGCAGAGTTTTCAAAGATTAGACTTCAGACAACTGTGTTTTGTCTGGCCTGCAAGAAAGTGAACGCCCATGATGTGAGCTCTCTAGGGACATGCAAAGAAACTGTGAGCCTTCTCTAGGAGCTGACAGTGGTCCTGCTGACTAGAAGGAAAACAGGGACTCAATCCTACAAGGGGAAGAAGCTGAATTCTGCTGACAACCAGCAAAGAGGAAGAGGAACCTGAGCCCAGAAAAGAACTGCAGACATGGCCAACCCCCTTGGTGAAACCTCAAGCAGAGAATCCAATTGTATTGTACCAGGGAATCTGACTTAAAGAAGCTGTGAGATAATTAATGTTTCTGTCATTGAAAAAACAAAACAAAACAAAACAAAAAAACAGAACCAACCAATAATAATGAAAATGATGTTACAGAATATAATGGGGGGGGGGTATTAGAAAATGTGTTACGGTGAAATTCCCCCAAATATAATTTAAATTCAATTCTAGATACAAAACAGTCAAAATTAAGTAATATTTGAGCATGTACATATGACAGGCTGAGCTAAAAACTTAAAGCATTACCTGATAAAATCCTCATAACAATCCTAGAATTAAATACCCTCATTTTCTAACAGCAATGTAGGGCCTGGAGAAATTAAAATTGGGAAAAGTTAGACAGTATATGGTAGAGCCAAGATTCAAACACAGGTAGTTTAACTCCACAGAATAAGTTCTTAAATATTAAACTACATTGTCTTTCTAATACATCAAAATAATTGTACCTGAGGTCACAAAATGAGTTACCAAAGCAGTCTCTTGGCCACCAGTACAGCGTTCCCTCATTAAACCAGATGGAACTGTATTTTCTGCTTGCATTAACAACATGGCAGCTGCTTGCATTAACAAGTACATTCATGTTGTCATTAGACCATCTTTTAGTTTTGATCACTGTAACAGAATCTGTTTTTTGTCTACTCAAAAGATCATTCCCTTTTCATGGCTTAACAGAACCATGATTTTGTTTAGACCAATAAAGCCCAGCCCTAAGTGATATATAATGATCACAATAATTGGTGTAAACCAATCATGAAAATATAATTCTCCTTTTGCCAGTCATTGTCTAAAGATGAGCAGATGAAGCAGTTGAGACAAATGAGATAAAAGGGAAGGGCTCTGGTGGTAGGGTTTCAGAGAAAGATTTTCTCCTGGTAAAAAAAAAAAGAGAACACAGGAGAAGGCCTCTTTTCATGCCTCCTTCCCTCCTTCCTGTTTGAGATACTATTGTGTGAGAAGATAATATTTACAAGGGAAGTAGCCATCACATAGAGAGACATCAAATGTCTATTTCTTTCTAACTTCCTTTTTAAAGCTTTCAACAAAATATTATTAGCAATCCCTCTACTCTGTATGAATTCATCTAATGTTTTCTTAGCAGTTTGCAATCTAAAATCACAAAAAGCCCATTCATTTTTAACAGCTTCATTCCACCTTCGTTTTTTCAGCTAAGTTCAAGGGTCCCATTTCCACTTAGGTCATCACACCTTTTTCATCATATTATCTCCTCAGAGATTTAGCAGTCAAAGTTCAAGAACATAATTATTTTCAAACTGGGCTCCCCAGAATTCATGGAAATGTATTCTGTCAGTGGTGTACTGCTTCCACCTAGTTTAAATATTGGAATCCTGCCATTTAAATGGTGGAAATCTTTAACATTAGAACAATGCACAAGATATGCTATTCATGAAAATTACCATGTCCATTACCCCTTAGTCTTCCCCTAAGAAAAACTGTTTCACCTTTAAGCCCTTCTGAATGGGCAGTAATGGTAAACCATGTATTCTACAATGCAAAGTTTACTTCTCTCAGCCATGACTGTTACGATCTGGGGATGGGTACATTTTCTAAAGCAGGGTTGCCAATCACTAGGCTGGACTGTGACCTATGATGTGGCCTAGCTACAGAGACCTGACAAATTCATCAGATTATCTGCCTTAGAAAATGGAAATAGGAGAAAACACACATATACACATAAAAAACATGAAGGTTTCAAGGGTAATGAAGATATGCGAATTTATGGAGATACCCCAAGGTATACAGTATGGGGAATAATGGGTCCTAGTAGACCTAAATTACAGGAAAGCAGAAACAGAAAAACCAGAACTTATGAAGTAGAAAAAAGCTTTACATAAGTAGTGAGCAAGACAGTCAAAAGAAAGAAGGAAAAAGAGGAGGCAACTAAAGAGCAGATAAATTCTGTTAATAAGAAGCAATAGAAAAGGGGTTGTTTAAAGTCATGTATCTCACTAAACAGCACTACTAATTAAGTTTTTGCATGAACTACTTCAAAGGTTAAAAAAAAAAAAAAAAAAAGCAGCAGCTGCAGCAACAGAGACCCCCTAAGTTTCTACAGTTCCCTAACATTATAAATGGCCTCTGAGGTCTCACCTACTCCTCCAATTTCTGCACTTTCAGATGTTCTGTTGCTCAGTTGGCCTGGGGTCTGATGTCCATGCAACCTTAAAATAAAGCACCTTTCCTGCCCCTACACCACCTGTGAAATGTTAAGAATCTCTTTTCCTTGGCCCAAATAAAACAAATGCTAAATAATCTACATGTTGCTCCTAGGAGTCTCTCCTTTTAAACAACTTGCAAAGCTATACTCCACACTTGATTTTTACGTTACTTAATATCTGTATGGAAGTATCACTTTTTTGGGAGTTGGGATAGTTTCATAGTTGGTCTCAATGTATATTCATGAAAATATTTATAATTTATTAGAAAGCATGGAGAAATAGTGCAAATCAAGTAATTTCAAACATTTTTAAATTGCTCATTATTTCCAGTTTCAATAAGAATTTGTTTTACTATTCTATAAGATGCAAATTCATCCCAAAAAAACAATAACATTATATGAATTAATTTTCTCAAGAACCTACTATGTAATATATAAGGAATGCCAAAAGTAGAATTCAAACTCTGGGTTCTGCAGAAGTTGCACATTTTCCAGCTATATGACTTTTGATGTAATGCTTCATATGGTATACATTACTAGTGCTCATTAAATCTGGACCCCTCCCCTCCCTTCCTTGCCCTAGTTCCTCACCTACCCCCCTCCAAGACCCCCCAAACACCAACACTTTCCAGCCCTCATGCACTTAAGCTCATAACTAGTTTTGGTCAACAAAACATGAATGGTAGTGACATGTCATTTCTAGACTGAGGTTATCAAAAGCCCCCATGCATTCTCCTATTTCTCTCTCTCTTACCAAGCTCTAACAACTGTGAGAACTTATGTCAAATGTCAAAATGGCAAAATCATAAGATTAAAGCAGGTTAAATCACTGAGTTACCATATGGAGGACAACTGTCTGAGAATAGTCCAGGCCTGCAGCTGAATTTTTATAAAGGAGAAATAAACTTTGGCTGTGTCCTCCAGGGATTCAGAAAGACTCAGCAAGCCTCTCTTATCAGTTCCCCTATCTGTAAAATCACATAAATACCCCAGAGGTGAGGATAACATAGTTTATCACAGAACTTTACAAAAGCTCTATAGATTTCAAAGTGTTTCTAATATGCCTAATGAAAGAAAAGAAATGGTCCTTTAAACAGGAATTATAAGTACCTAGGCTATAATTATTCAAACTATAACATGCTATTAATAGGAATTAGTGTTCATTAATTAAAAAAAGTTAAAACTATCATCTTAATTGGGAGAATGGAATAGGAAATAACACACATACACATGTGTGCAAACTAGTACAGAAAGGTGGAGTTCATTTTACCTTTTGAATCTTTTATTTAGCATGTTATTAAAATGACTGGTGAATAAATAAAATTACCACATAAACTAAAGTCAAATGAAAGTGAATTTTAACACTTTTACTTAAGAAAAACACAACACAGTTTGGCTATATAGAAAGAATAACACTATATGCCAACCAAAATCTCAAAAGAACATTCAATAGCTTCATGTATGCCAAGAACTGTCAAGTGTATACCTGTTTCTTGCTCTTGGATAAATGAGTAATAAAGAAAATAGCAATAAAACTCTAAAAAAGAAATAAGGAAAACCTAAACAATTTATTAAGAAAATAATTTTAATTATTATAAGATCTCAATTTATTGCTGAGTAAGTAATTTTAGAACTATAGATTTGACAGTTTCTTCACCAAAAATAAAGGCAAATGTAATAATATAGTAGAACAATTCTAAAATGGGCATTGGAGATGACAAAAGAACGCAATTACTTTGAAGACTAGAAGCAGAAACCAAGATATTTAGCTGTTCAACAAGTGTAAGGCATAAAAATCAACTAATCCAAACAGATACTAGCTGCAACAACTGGTCTAGGTATACTGGTAGAATCTACTGGTACATACAATCCCAACACTGGTACTTACATTTCATGATTCATTTTTCACTGTTTTCACAATACTTTAGCAGAACCAACCAGAAATCTCTCAACCCAGTTTCCCCCTTTTATCCCAAACCCAATCTCTATCAAGTATAGAAGAATGTATATCCAGGTTGCATTCTATTATAATTTATCCTGAAGACTGCAATTATCTTAGATATACACTAATAACGAATTTGCATATTATTCGGGTAAATATATGAAATGATGAATTTTAAATAACCCCAAATGTCTTTTTTGTATAGCCACAAATCATGATCTCCACAGCATCTTCAGTATGGAAAAAATTTTATATGAGTTAATTATTATTGAGTGATGATAACACCTCTCTCTCAAAGCTACCTTATATTACTAATCTTCATTTCTATGTTTTGCTTTTGTATTTAAACATGTTCTTCCTTATTTTCTCCTATTATTTATTCTGGAAGCATTTGAGCATATGTACATGTTTCCAAATATGGCCTAAGCAGCAAACAGTAAGAAGACATACAAGTGAACCAACTATTACAGTTCACAAGTGAACCAACTATTACAGTTCACTGGGAACTAGGCCATAATACAGGTATTCACAAGGTGGTCTGGAATGACAGAGGTGTTAACAAATTAGTTGATGTTTCATGTTCACCTTGAAAGATAACTAATAATTAAAAGAAGAAAAGCATGCTTGCAATCCCTTTGATTGAAAAAGGTACTTTCTTATGAATATAGCATATTTGAGGCTGGAGATTAAGGTAAATGCTGGAAAAAAAAGCAAGAAACATAGAAGAGATCTGATTGAGGAGGACTTTAAAGGCTAAGCTGAAGAGTATGAACATTATCCCATGCCTGTAGCATTGAATTTGGCCTTGCCCCAAGACAAGGTTTGGCCTCCACTCTCAGCTTTTGAGAGGTATCTTTTGGGTTGTTACACCCAACAGGTGTCTGCTTGGGATCTTGGGTTACATTGGCTAATCTAACAATATGATTTTAGGGCAGGGACTGGCCACACCAGAAAGATCAGAAATGCGACTTATGGTCACATAGTATCAGTCGACCTGGAGACTAAAATCAACAATGAGAGCAATCAATCAGTCAATTATGCCTCCATAGTGGAGTCCCAATTAAAACTCTGGACACTGAGCCTTGGGCAAGCTATCTTTGTTGGCAGTACTCTCTATATGAACTCACACATTAATGCCAAGAAAATATAGTTACCTGCCTCAATGGGAAGAGGACAAAACAGTGAAATAAGAAGTAATATAATTTTCCTTAAATATCAGAAGGAAGCCTGAAAGGAAAAGTATATGGGGGGGGGGGGCGGGCTGATGGAGGTCATTTTTCTGATGAAAAACCTAAAATAACTAATTTTCTATATGAAATGTATTTTTTTAGACAAATCAAACCTACTTCACCCATCTGCTCATTTATTTCAAGTCTTGGTGCAGGCATTGTACTCCATCATGGATTAAAAAAATAAGTAAAATAATCTCTGAACTAAAGTTTCTGAGTTTTTCTGAGTCTTCTCCAGGCAGTTCCCTTCATAATGAGCCCTGACATATTTATCTGCCATACCACATATACATTATCCCCCTAACACGCTGGCACTTAACCATATAGCCAACTTAACACTTCATAATACTTGAAGTTCATGAGTAAACATTTGTGGGAACTAAGTTTTATCTCCGCAAAGCTATAAATCGCTTGAGCACTGGTACTGTTAAATACATTTCCAAGCTTCTAGGTCTCTCTCTTAACATAAAGTATACAATATATAGTACCTGGCTAAATAAACTATGGCAATCCAGGACCATTTACACTTGCTAGTGAAACTCCATTTTCCAAGAATATATAAACAACTGGAATGGAAGCTCCACAAAGGTATGGACTTTTTCCAATCCTGTATATTAATCCTTACCATAGAGTCTAGTACTGACACACAGTAAGTACATGATACTATTTGCTGAACAAATGCAGTGAATAAATAAATAAATGGTTAAACAGTAAAAGCATTACTTGTCTTTTGGCTAAACAGAGAGATTTCTATTGATGTCTTATAATTTTACAAGCACTGCTAAAACCATAAGTCTTCTGGGGAAAAAAAATAAGATTCT
This sequence comes from Myrmecophaga tridactyla, assembly GCA_004026745.1. Taxonomy (NCBI): domain Eukaryota; kingdom Metazoa; phylum Chordata; class Mammalia; order Pilosa; family Myrmecophagidae; genus Myrmecophaga; species Myrmecophaga tridactyla. The sequence goes on from PVIY010007095.1 coordinate 75,823, forward strand.
TATTAAGTAACCAGACGGGAGAGTGTTTCCAATTTCACATTCACAATTCATGAATAATTTGCTCTAAGAGTTAAGGTAGAATTATGTATGATCAGATTAACAGAAGTTGCTTTGAAATATCACCACTCCCTGACTATGCCTAGCATATCAATAAAATCTTTGGATCACAGGAGGGAAGCAGGGAGCTGAGAAGAGTTCTAAAATATTTCAGCATGGCCCAGAAGGGACAGCTGATAAATGCAAAGGCTGTCTCACTTTTTATTTTTAATTTTTTTTTGTATTAGAGAAGTTGTAAGCTTACAGATAAATCAGGTGTAAAATACAGAGTGACTCAATTTGCAAAATAGTGAAATTTGGGGGTTTTAACCTTCAACAAGAATTCTATATTTTAAACAGAAAGGCACTATGGACAATATCCATTTCAGTCCTTTCCCATAAATAAATAAGCTAGCCATCTTTATGTGCAAAATCACTTCAAATCTATTACTCTAAGTAATCACAGGAGGCAGCATGGTGGTTAAGCATGCCGAGTCAGTTCAGATACAGCCAGGTCCCAATGCAGTTCTGCCAGGTGGAGCTGACAGTGGGACTCAGTCTCAACTTCTTCACTGATAAAATTATTTAATCTTGATCAGTCTCTCGTTCGTCATCTGAACAAGAATGATAGTACCTATTCTTAAAGTTGTTTGGAGAATTAAATGAGAAAAATGCACAAAGAATATCTGGCATTGTGGCTGACACAAAGCAAGCAATTAATTTTAGTTATTGTGATGAGTAAAATCTCAAAAATAATGTTTCAGTTATAAAGTGAGGTTTCTCTGCATATAGTTTGATCACCATTTTGCATCTTAGCATATAGGTTTGATCACTATTCAAAATAAATTAATATTTACCGTGTTCTTACTATACACAATTAACAGGAACCACATTTGATCAATACAATTCTTCACTGAATTAGACTGATCTTTGGAATATTTCCAGACTTTGAAGTGAAAGTTACAGTAGTCATTACTATTGAATTAGATAAAAATAAAACAACTTGAAAGTCTCACAGAGTTTAATGTATAAAATTTTGCAAGTAAAATATTCTCAGCGTGCTCCCATTTCTTCCTTAAGAAATAAAGTGCTTGGCCCATTTTTCCTCCTTGGCACAAATAACTAACGCGGGTATGCTGTCATACACAAGTTGGAAGTTGGACTTAATATGGTATTTTAGTTTGCAAGATGCTAGAATGCAATATACCAGAAATGGAACAACTTTTAAAAAAGGAATTCAATAAGTTATGAGTTCACAGTTCTAAGACTATGAAAATATCCCAACTCAGGCATCCAGGGAAAGATACTTAATGCAAGAAAGACTGATGAGTCTGGAACACCTCTGTCAGCTGGGAAGGCACACTGATCCCTTGTTCTTGGGCTCTGTTGCTTTCAGCCTCTCTTCCTGTGGGGTTCCTCACTTTGCTTCTCCAGGGCTGGCTTTCATCTTTTGGCTTCCTTTGGCTCTCTCCAGGTTCTGGTTTGCTTAACATCTCATGGCAACATTGGCTGGGCTCCAAGCATCTCCAAACATCTGTGTCTCTGTTCTCCAAGTGTCGGCATCTGTGTCAGCTCAGTTTTCTCTCCCAAATTTTTCCCCTTTTAAAGGCTCTAGTAAACTAATCAAGACCCACCTGGAATGTGTGGAGTCACATGTCCATGTAATCAAAAGGTCACCCTCATGATTAATTTAATCAAAGTTTACAACCTACAGTAATGAATTAGGATTAAAAGAAATGGCTGCCCCCACAAGATTGGGTTAGGATTAAAACATAGCTTTTCTGAGGTACATAATGGTTTCAAATTGGCATATATGGAATTAACCAAAATAAGGATGGAAATCATAATCTGGAAACAAAAAGAATCAGTTTTGAACATTGCCCAGACATTGTTACCTTCAATTAACTTTTGATGTTAGGTAGTCAACTGTTTTAGTTCTTAAGCTGCTGGAATGCATTATACCAGAAATGGAATGGCTTTTTAAAAAGGGAATTTATTAGATTGCAAGTTTATGGTTTTAAGGCCGTGAAAATGTCCAAATTAAGGCATGGCTATTACAATGTCCAAACTAAGGCATCCAAGGAAAGATACCTTGGCTCAAGAAAGCCAATGATATTCAGGTTTTCTCTCTCAATTGGAAAGGCACATGGCACCATCTACTAGCTTTCTCTTTCAGCTTTTTGTTTCATGAAGCTCCCCCAGGGGCATTTTCCTTTCTTCATGTCCAAAGTGTCTCGCTGTGTGGGCTCTGTTAGTTCTTTCCAAAATGGTTCCTTCTTAAAGGGCTCCAGTAAGCAACCTCACCTTGAATGAGTGGAGACATCTCCATGGAAACCATGTGATCAAAAGTTACCACCCACAGTGGGTTAGGTCACATCTCCACGGAAACAATAAAAAAGATCCCACCCAACAATACTGAATGGGGATTAAAGGACATGGTCTTTCTGGGGTACACAGCTAATTCAAACGGGCACGCCAACTAAATTTAAGACTTGGACTGCATAAATGTGTTAGATGCTGTTTAAAGAATGTAGCTTAAATAAGCGAAAGTTCAGAACTTGGCTGTTAACACACAACATGCTAATAAACCATCCAATGGATCACAAGACTGTATCCTGCCAAGCTTTCAAGCAATGAAAATAGAAAATCAGTGGCAGTAAACATTTGCACACAAGATTATAAATAAGCTGGAAGCAAAAGAAAAAAGAGTAATGGACACCACAAAACTTATCATCAGATCTCTGTTTCCCAAAGTTTAATACCACAGCTCTCTGGATGTTCATACGAACTATGAACACTGAATTAAAGAACAATCATATAAAATAAAAAACATTATTTCTTTCAATGTTATTTTAATCTTTCTCTACAGCAAGGAGAAAGTATCAGACTGGTGCTAATGTTTTTAACACCGGTGAAAATTTTCTAACCTTCCCTTTACAGAATGTGGGCCTGGACTTGCTGGCCTTTGTGAACCAGTAATAACCAGGTCAATTCACATCGTTTATACCAGGGGTTTGCAAGCTTTTTGGTTTCAGGTTCCTTTACATTCTTAAAAATTACTGAGAGACCTTTTATTCATGTGGCTTATATATTTGTCAACTAATCAAACTTGAGAAAAATTTTAAATGTCTATCAATTGATATAAAATACTAATACATGTGAATATACTGCATGTGCATGTTAACATTACTTGTATTAAAAAACTGTATTCTCAAAAAGGAAACAAAAAGTGGTAGAAAGAGTGGCATTGTTTTGGTTTTTCAAATCCCTTTAAGATCTAGATTCTCATATTTGAGAAACAGCTAAATTCTCGTATTTGCTTCTGCATTCAATCTTTGCAATACGTCATTTGGTTAAAGGTTGTGAAGAAAATTCAATAGAGATTATGAAGTCGGAAAAGAGAAGAGCATTTTAATAGCCTTTTCATATACCGGTAGTTATTCTCTTACTACACCAAAACTTGACAAGATGTAGCTTCTTAAAGGTTAGTCGCAATGTGAAATCTAAAATGCTATCAATGAACTATGTGCACTCTACAACCTTGTAAGAGTATATGTTATTATGAAAATGGTTTTCATCTTGCAGATCCCCTAAACAGATCTCAGGTACTGTCTCCCTTTTTCCCTAGGCCATGGAGAACCACTGACCACTAGAGCATACACTATGCTTTTTTAGTCTGCAATTTAAGCCAAGAAATGTTGGTTCTCCATTTGCGATACTAATAGACTTGCTCAAAATGAAACTTTTAAATAAAATGCATCCACTTAAAATATTAAATAATAGCACGTGGGCATAATTGTGGAGAAAATAATATAAAGGAATAGTATGGAAAACAATGAACCAGTACAATCTTGTAAATTTATCCTCTAACCTATTTTATAGAAAAAGAAACTGCCTAGATAGTTTTTTCTCAGCTTGTTTCTTTGCTGGCTCCTTCTAAAATTTAGGTCTTGGCTCTCTATGTCAACTCCTCAAAGCCAAGGCACTAAGGTAACACACTTAGAGTGGCTTTATTACTCTATTTTGATTAGTCAAAATCAATCTTATTATATTATGAAATATGCAATATTTCAATACCATGATTGATACCATAAAACCCATGATTCTTACCTTAGTAACAAGGCAACATATCAAATAAGGGTTACATATAATTATAAATATCAGGAATGGATTACATAATTCCTTTTCTACTTGCTAAGGCATTAAGAGTGGAGGAAAAATAACTGACAATTATCTATTTTTATTCATGACCTGGTACTTGTTTTAAATCTTATAAACCTAATAGCTGCAACAAGCCTCTTCTGCATTATTAACTCACTCAAATGAACACTAATGTCCTATTAAGTGGCAGCACTGCGCAAAAAACTCCAGGACTTAAAACCACTACTATATAGGAATCTTTTCCTTAAGGAGTTTGTATTCTGATAGCCAAAATGACAAATTAGATGCACAACAATACAGAGAACAGAAAGAGAGAAGTATCACAAGTGAGTATGGTCGAAATTCAAGGGATCACATGATTACTCCCAGTTCAGGGAAAGGATGCCTTTTGAGGCGGGTCTCGCACACACAGAAAGATTTGGAAACGGTGGAGTACTAATTCATAAACGAAAGGGAACAGATACTTGCATGTTTTTGCAGAACTTTTCACCAGATGTTTAAATTCCCCCAAAGGTAGCACGGCATTAAGACAGCCATGCTCACACTCTGACTCAGGCAGCCTGCCCATTAGCTGCTGGAGGCGTCCCCGGGTCACGGAAAGCTGCGTCAATCTAAGGGAAGGTCACGAGGCGGCCCCTTCTCAGGCCCGCTCACCTGACCGTCCTGGCGACGAAGTACACCAGCACCGCGCCGCTCACCACCATCAACACCGTCAAAGCCCGCTGGGTCATGGGTTTGTCACCAGGGTTTGGGCTCACAGCGAGGACACCGCCCACTGAGCCTCCTTCCCCGGCCTTCCCTCCGTGATCGTCCGCCGCAAGCTCCGCCCTGGAGCTGCTGCCATTGCCGCTCTCGGCGTTCCGCGGCCCCGCGGCCTCAACCGGAGTGCGGCCTGGCAGCTGGGCTGCGGTGGGGCCCGCCGCCAGCGGCCGCAGGGTTCGCGGCCCTGGATCGGGCGGCCCGGGGCCCGGCGCGGCCTCAGCCGCCTGCAGCAACACCGCCAGGGGCCCGCTCAGCGCTGGCAGCAGCAGCAGCAGGAGGACGGGGGCCAGGAGGCGGCTGAGGCAGCATCGGCAATTCGCGGCCCTCATCGTCCCCCGTCTGCCCTCTCACCACGTGGGAGCCGCCGGGCCCGCCGCCCTGGCACCAGGAGGGACCATGGGCACAGTGGTGGACGAGGAAGAAGGGGCCGAATCACGCGCTAAGGCCGGGCCGCGGAAGGTGGCAGAGGCGGCAGCACTGGCAGCTGCCGGGAGAACCGGAAATTCGTACATCTCCGCAGCCACTGCTACTACGGACGCTGTCGGTCGCTAACACGTAGGGGCGGGGGCGCGCTCGTGACGTCACACGCGCGGGGTCGTCCGCGCCGGGCGGCGCAGGAAGACACGGAAACAGTAGAGTAGGGACTGCAAGCTGGTATGTGTTACAGGTAAGAAAGTGGAGAAAAAAGGATTACGTGAGAGTATAACTTTTTATACGTGGGAACCAGGAGAAATTAGAAGCGCTTATTTTTGAGTTCCCTTGTGCAAAACCTTAAAAACACATCTAATAGCGTGGAACTTCAGTTGAGCAAATAACAACTTCTGCAGCAACAACAAATTCCTGGACCAGATTTTAATAAAGCAAATGTTAATAATTGTCAAAGCAGATGTTAATAATTGTCGTTTTTTTAAAAAAGCGTATTTACTCAAACCGTTTAAAATGTCAAGTTTCTTTCATGGTGTTAAATTCCGAGTATTGGAGAATTCATATATATATATGAATATATTAAACTTTTAATATTGTCCATAGGAGGTGATGCCCGCCCTCGTAGCACTTACGCTCAAGTGGGATTAACCGTAAATAATCAGTCATACTGAATTACTGTGTGTGTTATGAGTCAAGGGTACAGGATCTAAAGTGCAGATTTTGTAAAGGACTATTTTAAGTTGGCTGGGCAAGATGGTGCTTTTTAGCTGTGTGCGAGGAGCAGGGTGACGGAGTTGCTTCTGCCTGTAGAATTTCAGGGCCTTAGTCATTTCATACTAATTTCGTTGAGAGCCCATTTGTGAGACACGCTAGCTTCAGATTCCAACTTGGTGTTTATTAGTAATATGTGGCTCTTTGGATTTCTCATCTTCCTTACTCTTGATTTGCTTCTAAATTTATTCAGAACATACACGGAATGGAGTTGCTGTTTAATACCACCCCAGTTCCCACAACACTCAACATGTCAAAAGAAAAGGAAAGGTGCACCATCTGTGCTTCCTACCAAAATAATGTTACCATTGCGTTTCTCATCCTGTTTAATGGCATTACGCTTTTTCCGGGTGCTCAGGCTTCAACCCTTGCCAGTAACTAGGACATGCAAAGTGTGAAATGATTTTCAAATCTGAGTCAAGCTAATGCTTTCATATAGTCAGAGAAAGTCATGTTCTCATCTTTCTCAAAATATGATTCTCAACAACCAGAATCAGAGAGGGAATGTATTAGAAATGCAGAGTCTGAGTCGCTATTCTAGAAATTCTGAAACGGAATTTTCGGTTCCTGAGATTATGGATTATGTATGTATTTTTAATGAACTCTCAGGGTGATTTTCATTTACACTAAAGTTTGAGAATCTCATTCCTGGATTCAGATGTTGTTAAATCATGTCTGCTTCCCTAATGTCTTTTCCATTGATCCACTCCTTTCTGCCCCCTCCCTGCTTCTCACAACTAATGTTTATATCGCTAGGACTGTGTGCTACCCTGCTTGCCTACCTCCCCCCATCCCACCACAGCTGTCAAAAGAAACAACCTCCAGTACAAAGCTGCAGCAGGTTTATTGAAAAACTATTAGAGCAGGGAGATTTCAAACTGGGGAAGTTGGACGACAGTCTTAAGAAGGTGAGTGAATTATAGTGGCTTATGAAGGCAATTAGGGGATTTCCAAGTGGAAAGTTATGATTGCTTGACATTTAAGTTCTTCAGTGCATAGGAGGGTATGTAAAGTAGGGAACAGAAATACATTGATTTATATAAAATAGTTGTCCTATGCTAGGCCATCCCTAAAAAACTGAGACCAGCTAATTGCTAAATGTTGCATGAATTGCCACTTTGTTAGAACTGCTCTGCTTTCTTAGAAAGTCCTGTCCATAATTTTATCATTAGAAAAGTCCTGGCTTGTCTGGAAAGGGGGCTATTTTATTTAACGCTACCTTCAGTTAAATTCAATATGTTACTGCCAGAATAAACTTTTCAAGTTCAGATTGCTCTTAAAATAAAAACAATAAACAAATAACTAGAATTTTTAGTGGTTCTCAATAGTCCTCAACAACAATGATCTGAAGCAGGCAAAGCACTGGCAAATTATTGTGCTTTTTTTCAGAATAACGTATTATTTGTAAGGCATTAGGAAATAATAATATATTCTAATCTTTCATAATAACTAGAAGCAATTTTCATAGGAGAAAATATTGCATTATGTTGCTAGTACAATATAAAATGATAATTTTGAAAATATAAGTATTTAAAAGACAAGTTGTCAAACTGAGTATAAATTTTTATTTCTGATTTTTTATTAATATTAATCTACTACTTATTTACTTGTTTATCTGTTGGCTTTCAAAAAAAGTTGTACCAAGCACTAGAGTTTTAAAAACATATAGGGGAGGGTGGTGCAACGTGGCTCAGTGGCAGAATTCTTGCCTGCCATGCAAGAGACCCAGGTTCGATTCCTGGATCCTCTCAAGAATAGAGTTATAAAAAAGATTAAAGAAAAATGAACAGAACCCCTTGAAACTATAGGACAATATTAAAA
>PVIY010007096.1:0-83953 GCA_004026745.1 Myrmecophaga tridactyla
CTCATTTTGTTTGATTTATTAAATAATACTTCATCTATATGACTATTGTGTGGGTCAAAATAAAACTGCATGTGAAAACCCTCTGTAAACTGTGAATTAAAATTCACCAAGGAATTGATTTGGGGAGTGTGAAAGCTTCAATCTAATTTCTTTAGTAGAAGAAAGGTTTTCCTGCAACTGCTGGGAAAATATTAGTCACCTAAATTTAAATTGTTTCTCCTTTTTCTTTTTATAGCTACTAACCACTCTTTTTTACTATCATCTACTCAAATATAATGCAGATATCAAGTTATATGCCTTCCCACTGAAGTATGAAGATTCATAAGTATAATGAAATAACAGAATATTCTTGAAATCAGTGAGTAGCCCACTTTTTGCTTTCCTGCAGCATTCAGATATCTTAGAAGATCAGTGAAATATTGTTTGCCTTTTTCAAATTTAGTTTGTCAATTTCATTTCATCTTCCATTAGCCAAATGTATTGTATATACTTTCTGTAAGAGCCAGGTGACAAAGCATCTAGGTCATCCTTTCCTATAATAAGTTTTAAAACATAACTCTCCACTTAAAATTCCTCTGATAGCATAATGCTGACAATTCAATGAAATATTTTTTCCAAGTTAGTCTTAGTAAATAGAGGAATGTGCAGCTTTGTGCCTCCCTAATTATAAGTAAGAGATGACCTCATTTAGTTTTAAAGGCATACTTAGGTGATTATTTGATTGGTGCATTTTATATTTTTTGTTACCATCAGAGAGTCATTGACAACAGTGGTCACTTATGGCTGGAGTGTATAGCAGGTATGAGGAACACCTGCATAAACCTGATGTAAAGTGAAGTGCAACGCCACACTGTGTGAAGGAAAAAAACCTGCCAAAAGTTATTACTTTTTGAAGCACAGTGGATGTACTCTGCTATTGTATACAAGCTATACTCTTTGCAAAATTGCATTTCCAAGGGATATATCATAAAGCAGATGGCTGTAAAATCAATTGTGTTTCTTTAAGAGAAAATGCTATATGTAGACGTTATGCTCTTTATAAAAAAATTCATTCTCTTAGAAACTATACAACTAATGATATGTCATAAAAATAAAACACTACAATCTTGAAAATATATAATGAATTAAATAAAAGGCATATACATTCATAATCATACCATTCCAAAGATACAGAGATCCTAAAGATCAAAGCCTTAATCTTTGAATTTTAACATGAGAAAATTTAAACCAGTTTAATCATTTGCCCAGTATCAACCGTCTAGTTTAGGATTATGTAAGACTAGATTCTAAGCTCCTGTACTTCAGGTCTAATTATATTTCCATCATTTCAGAGCTGCTTCCCTTACAAAAATCCAAAAACTAGAGTTATTTATGAGTGAATTATTTCATCTAAAGATATATCGTGTCTGGCAGCTGTCATTTGGTCTTGCACCTGCGTGGCTCAGATAATTTGGAAGAATTTTATCTGCAACCAGATTATAAAATGTAATTTGTAGGAAACATGTACCAATTTCTAGATATAAACAAGATACACCAAAGAATGGGCACAGCATTTTTACTCCACATTCTGCTAAAAGAATTAGAGTGGAAGAATAAGGGTTACATTTCTTGCTAGAGAGGATTAGGAATTTGGAAAACTGTCTTTCTATTTTTAATCTTTATTCATTCATTTGTTCACCAAATATTTATGGAACACCTACGTATGTCAGGGTTTTAGTTTAGTCCTAGGGATAAGTAATTAAAAAATAGTCATGATAATAGTAATCAAATATTTAGTCAAATAAATGATCATTTAAATAAAGTATAGTGAGCCCACAAGGTAGTTGCTATTCAGTTTTTAGTGGGGACAGTTTCTGGTTACTGTGGCCGTATAGCTGCATCTTACTACATAGTCATAACATTAGAATTGGGAGAACCAAGAGAATATGTGCTCCTCATGATGTTAGGGAATATCGCTAATACGGTGGTCTTTGTAAATTTGATGATTTTACCAAAACCCCTGAGGAGATATGGAGTTACATATATATTCTTTGGTTTGTGGTCTCTTTGGAGGTACTGCAACTTCTCTCCACCCACCCCTAGTGTGAAAACTTCTCAGAATTTGTTGGTAGAATAACATGTAGATATCAGCTTTCAGGGTTAACTAACACTCTTATTCTCTGTTAAGTGGTACCTCATGGTTATAGACCAAAGTCTGAAATTTATATTACAGATACTGGAGGCGACAGTGTAGTGCAGTAGAATTCAGAAGACTCAGTTCTATCATTTACTATCTAGAAAATATTAAAAATGATCTTGATCCAGGTGATCTGATGGATTGTTCTTAGCACTGTGCAAATGTGCATAGTATTTTTATTTTTATCTTTGATAGAAGATACTAAATGTAACCAACCAAATATTGCCAGGCTTATTTTATTGAACTAAATTTACAAGCTTTTCTAATTTGGTAAATTTGAAATTGAAATGGTAGTAGGTTTTGAGCATAAGGTCAGATTATCTAGTGAAAGATAAACTGGGAAAGGATCTCAAGGCAAAACAGAGTATGTGAATTGAACTTTATGTATAGATGGATTGAAAGAGATTTATTTTAAGAACCAAATTATGTCAAGTATAACTTAGAGTAAATGTGAAAAATGTGAATAATGAATATTTCCTGTAGTTGTGAGGGCACAAACATAAGCAATTATTGCAATGCCTACTTAGATTAGCACTTAACACTTGGTAGTTATTTTCTTTCTTCTCCCTCTAAAAAGCCCTGAAGTGATTATCTGGTTGTAGGAATAAACTGAGATTTGTTGTTTGCCATCATCCTTCAGAAGATGCCTGTGAAGTACAAGAATTGCCTTTAAATAAAGTAGGCTTATATAAAGGGCATTATTCCCAAGCCTTAAAGAGGTTATATATTCACATAAAGAAGTATCAATCATCAAAATGGTGAGATAAGGAAAAGTTTACATGGACCAGTCTATGAGTGACTTCCTGGGTAGGCAGAAGATATCTGATTGATCTGAGATGTGACAGAACTGGAGGTGAACAGAGTTTATATTTCTAATCTAGATTCTAGAAAAGAACGCTTCTGATATGGAAATCATGAACCTAATCCAGGCATTGAAGAATAAATCTTTGACAGTGATTAGCCTGGTGTGCTGGCTTAAAGCTGTTATGTACCCCAGAAAAGCATGTTCTTTTAATCCAATCTTGAAGAGAGTAGACCTATTGTGTGGTGGGAATTCTTGATTAGGTTGTTTCCATGGAGATGTGACCCCACCCATTCAAGGTGGGTCTTAATCCTTTCCTAGATCCCTTTACAAGAGAGAATTCATACCTGACACAGATAACAGAAAGATGATACCAGGATGCAGACATTTGGAAATGCTAAGCTAAGAGATGAAACCCCAGAGTTTGCCTTGGAGAAGCTAAGTGAGGATCCACAGACATTTAGAGAGAAAGTCACTGAAATCAGAAGCTTTAAAGCAATGAACTGGGAGAAAGAACCAGGAGGCACCAGCCATGTACCTTTCCAGCTGACAGAAGTGTTCTATATGCTGGTGGCCTTTCTTCAAAGTCAAGATATCTTTCTCTGGATGCCTTAATTTAGACATTTTAATGACCTTAGAATTATAAATTTGTAACCTAATAAATTCCCTTTGTAAAAGCCAATCCATTATTAGTATGTTGCATTCCAGCAGCTTTTGCAAACCGAAACAGGAGGCTTGCCTGAGCTTTGATAAAAAAAAAACATAAAGGCATAAATTTAATGTCTGTAAAATAAAAAGATAAATTAGGGAATTTTTATCCACAATTTATTTGACTAATTAACAATCTGTACTGTACACTGTGGTGCCTAGGGACATGGACCCTGGAGACAATTCTGTGAGTCATTTACTACCTCCAGCACTTTTTTTTATCTTCCTGATTCTCAGTTTCCTCATCTGTAAAATAGAGACAATAGAAGTACCTATTTCATGGGGTAGCTGTACATATTAAATTTGGTAATACAAAGTACTTAGAAAAACACTTCAAATGTATTAGCAACTTTATATTAATACTCAATATTATTATTATTATGCAACTCTCCTTTGATGTCTGATATTTTGTGGATATCTGAAGAGTCTAGAACTGCAGGTGGTAGTATGGCTCTTAAAATGAATGTAATTTGGAGTTGTTGAAAACATTGTTGCATACTTCTACCCACATTTTAATAAACTAAGATTAGAAACATAATAGAAGTTGTATATAAAAATCCAACTTTAAAATAAGATTTTGAAAATCAGCCTCTAAAGTAATAAAGAAATATCAGAAGAATTTCATTTAAGATAAAGCAAGAATGTCTGCCCATCATCACAACAACACTTTTCTACAGATAAAAGTTAAGATACAAAAAATAAATGAGAGAAATAAGTATTTATATAACATAAATAGTACAAAAAATAAGCATGTAAAAAAACAAGATAAAAGAACTATCACTATTTACAGATTATAGAATTTCATATAATAAAATGACAAAACAATCAGATAAAATAAAAAGCCATTGAAGAATCCATAAAAAGCCAGATATAAGACTAAAATACATAAATATTTGCATATACATCTGCAAGAGCCTGTAGGAAATTTAAAAAGAGAAAAGGATGCCATTTACAACTGCAAGAAAATTGGAACAAATTCAGCAAGTTATCAACGAGGAAATGCACAAGCCTCCAGTGGAAAAAATATACCATAAAATTTAATCAAGAGACATGAAAGAAGCCTCAGATAGACCACATGTAAGAATAAATGTAAGAAGTGCGGCTGCCGTGGCTCAGCAGGCAGAGCTCTGACCTGCTGTGCTGGAGGTCTGGAGTTCGATCCCTGGTGCCTCCTGCCCATATGCAAATTTAAAAAAAAAAAGAGTAAATGTAAGAAAACAAAACAAAACACAACTCCAGTATAAATAATTTTTAAATTTAACACAATTCTCATTCCATAAATTCAGTAAGATTGCTATAGACATTGAAAATTAATCCTTATGTCAACCTAAAAAGCAAATTCACAATGATATTCCAGAATATTATGAAAAATTAGACCATTGTGCTATATAACAGGAAAGCATAATAGAAAGATGTAGCAATCCAGCTTGAATATGGGCACACAAATACACAAATTAGTGAAAACTAATAAATGGCCAAGAAATAGATCCATGAAAAAAGTCAGTTTTAAATTATGTGCAGACATTATAAATTGTGTTGGTGTACAGCAATTGAATAGTTATTGGATGAAATCATTAGTTGTCTAATTTAACCAGATAGAAATAAACAGCATAATTTCTGTTTAAAGAGCTAAGAGTAAAATAAATTCTGTTTTTATGACCACATAATGAAGATAGTTTAACTGAATTCTGGTGAAGTAGAATTTCCTAAGTAACACAAAAGGTCAACCATGAAGTGAAAGACTGACAGATTAACCACATAAAATAAAAATTTCTAGAAAATGTATGATGAAGAGGATTAAGAATAAGCAAGTGTCTGAAAATAAATATGCATAACATATTTTGCTGGTTTGAAATTGTTATGTACCCCAGAAAAGCCTTGTTCTTCTAATCCTTATTCAATTTTGTAGGGTGGGAACTTTTGATTAGATTGTTTCCATAGATCTATAATCAACTCAAATGTGGGTGTGATCTTTTGATTAGATGGAGCTGTGACTCTGCCCATTTAAGGTGTGTCTTGACTAACTTACTGAGGTCCTTTAAAAGGGGAAGCATTTTGGAAAGAGCTGACAGAGCCAACATGAGACCCAGATGTTTGGACATGCAGAAAGTAAATGCCCCCCAAGATGCTGTTTGAACCCAGAAGCCAAAGACACTAGCAGATGCCAGCCCTGTGCTTTCCCAGCTGACAGAGGTGCTCTGCACCTATTGGCCTTTCTTGAGTCAAGGCATCTTTATCTGGATGCCTTACTTTGGACATTTTTATGACCCTAGAACTGTAAATTTGCAACTTAATAAATTCCCTTTTAAAAAACCAACCCATTTCTGGCATATTGTATCCTGGCAGCTATAAGAAACCAAAACAGATTCTGGTACCAAGAGTCGGGGGCTATGGTTTGCAAATACCGAGCATGTTTGATTGGCTTTTTAAATGCATAAGGGGAAGATTCTGGAAGAATTGTGAGGCTCTTGAGAGTGAAGGCCTAGAATGCTCTGAAGAAACTAGTAGAAATGTGAACTCTAAAGATAACTTTGATGAGGCTTTATACAGAAATGATGAATGTCTCATTGTAAACTGGAAGGAAGACGATCTTTATGAATGGCAGACAGAATTTGAGAGTGATTGAAACTTAGGAGAAGAGATTTCCAAGCTAAATATGGAACATGCAATCTGGCTGTTCCTTGCAGCTTATAGTAAAATGCCTCAGGAAAGAAGTTGAGAACTGAACTGTTGGGTACAAAAAAAACACAAATTGATGGTCTGGAAAATTCTGGTCTCCCAGAAAGCAAAACCCAGAAGGTAGTGCCCCATATGAGGATTTAACTAAACATGGAACCAATCAGCCATTTCAGAAAAAGCCAGAATTGGAGATGAAGTTATCCAGAAAGGATTTGTGGACTGTCCTATTGTCTGATGGGTATGATCCCTGATCACTGCATAGAAAACCAACAAGAGTGCTGTGGGTTTTGTATTAACGGAACCACTGCCAGTCTGGATTAAAAGGGGCAGAAAAGGCACAAATTGAAGGAAAAATGACTTTAGAGGCAGAATCTTGGAAAGTAAAGTCTGGAGTCAGGAAATCTAGGGCCAGGAGAGCAGATACACCCATACATGTGGAGAGCATGAATTTTTCCCAGAAGCAGAGGGCAGACCTTCTCTTCATTACCGAGGAAGAGTGTTACTACCCCAGGCCTCAGAGAGGGTGGTACAGATAAACCGGAGACTGGTGGGAGCCTGGTGATTGCCCCATTGATCTGAAAGGGTTGAATGTGTGTCTCAGAGATGGCAGAGAGCCTGGGTGCTGCCCTGGTGTTTGATGAGGGAGAGCCAAGAAAAAACTGTTCCTCCTAACCATCTCCAGCAACCCTCACCCCAGCATTTGTAGAGAGCAGGGATGCTGCTTAAGTCCTTTGAAAGGGTGGGACTTTCTAACGCTCCAATGATAAATGACTCACAGACTTTCAAATCTAATGGAGTTTGCCTTGCAGATTTTCAGAACTGTTTGGGTCCGGTGGCCCCTGTTTTCCTTTTGATTTCTCCCTCCAACAATGGGAACATATATCCTATGATTGTCCCTCCTTTGAATATTAAAAGCAAATAACTTGCTCTGAGTTTCACAGGTCAACAACCAGAGTAGAATTTTTTGCCTTAGAACAGAACATGCCTGTAACTGACATTGATGAGATTTTGTACTGTTTTTGACATTGTGTTGTATTTATAATATTACTGAAATGATTTAAAGCTTTGTGATGTTATGATTAGAATGAATGTATTTCATATACATGAAGAACATTTTGGTGGTCCAGAGAGTGGGAAGCACTGGTTTGAAATTTTTATGTACCCCCCAGAAAAACCTCATTCTTGTAATCCTCATTCAATATTGTAGGGTGGGGCCCTTTGATTAGATTGCTTGCATGGAGATATAATTGACTCAGTTGTAAGTGTGACCTTTTGATTAGATGGAGCTGTAATCCTGTCCATTTAAGGTGTGTCTTGATTAGTTTGCCAGAATCCTTTAAAGTGGAAAACATTTTGGAGAGAGCCAACAGAGCCAACATGAGACCCAGGTGTTTGGCAATGCAGAAAGTAAATGCTCCTGGGAAAGATATTTGAAACCAGAAACCCCAGCAGATGCCAGGCATTTGCCTTCCCAGCTGATAGAGGTGTTATGGACAGCCTTTCTTGAGTCAAGGTATCTTTATCTGGATGCCTTAGTTTAGACATTTTTATGGCCTTAGAATTGTAAACCTGCAACTTGATAAATTCCCTTTATAAAAGCCAACATTTCTGGTATATTGCATTCTGGCAGCTTCAACAAACCAAAACATATATAAAATAGACAATATGTTTAAAGTTTAAATTTAAAAACACTCAAAACTGGGCAAAAGAGACAGATAAGAAATGCACTTAATATGAAAAATATCAAAACAATTTTCGAACCTCAATAGTAATGTAAATTAAAAGCAAAATGTAATGTAATTTTATTCATATGAATGGGAATAGTTTCAATCCAGTTTGAGCATGATTTGAAAATAGAGGGAATATAAATCGGTTTGGCATTTTTAGATGGCTGATTGGCAATATATAACAGTATTTGCAATTTGCATTTCTGTTTCAGCAATTCCACTAATCCAAGGACATACTCACACATATGGGAAAAGAATGTAACTGCGACATTTTTGTAACAAGCAAAAATTTAATATAATGTGCATAAATACTATAACAGATGGTATCTGGCACAAAGTAGGTGTTATGTGAGCATTTACTATAATTATAGTAACAATTATCATTATTGATATCTGTGCTGAAATTCTTATATTCCCCTTCCAAATCTACTCTCCACCCTTCTCTGGATTTGGTAGGTTAATCTCCAGGACATGCAACCATAGACTCCCTCCTTGATCTTTATTTCTAATTGTGTCCCAACAATGGGAGTCATTAGCAAGAATTCAGTGGGATGGAAGAGAACAATATTGGGACAGTAATAATACTCTCTCCATTCCAACTCACTGTGGGTTAGCTACTTCTTCCTAACAAATCCAGTTTCAGTTTTGTGTTCTCTGGCTTCTGATAACCATGTCTACACCCTGCTTCTTCAAGCCTTGGGATGGTGATAGCTCCTTGATAGTGTTAACCACAGGTCTTTACGCTATCCATTGCATTTTCTTTTAAACCTTACCCACAACTTTGCAAATAGTCCCTATGGTTAATCCTCTTCAAATTACCCAGCCTAAGTCTGCTACTGATTCTTGTCAGTACCCCTTCTTACCATATCCTTAACAATAACTATTTCACTTTTATTCATTGCTGTCAGGGCTCATTTTTTTTTCCAGGTCTCCACCTTCTTCCCTAAACTTCTTGCTCCAAGAAAGTAACTCTTTTTGTCTACAAAGTTCAGTATTATTACTCTGTGCTAAACAATGGTAATTCTATTATCTGTTGTAGCAATTGCTTTAGGAGTGGGTGATGAGATATGAAGGGAGGTATAATAAGAGTCATCTATGAAAGTTTCTCAAGAACTTAAAAAAGAAGACACACAGTTTTCTGGTGGACGTTGTCAAGTCTGACAGATGTGTGGACACCAATCTGTAACCAATAGTGGAGCTGAGTTGTGCCTCACACCAATACACTGACATGGTGGGGTAAGATGAAAATAAACTGGGCCTTTAATGATGTGGGGTGAGCTTACAAATTTATCAATCTTGGTGTTTCCTTCCCTCGTTGTCTCCTTTTCTGGGAGATAATACATTTTTGCCTTTATAGTTAACCCAACTTGGTGTGGTTTTCTCTTACTTTCGGCAGAAGGCATGCCCACTGACATGAATACTAATGAATGCTGGAAAGCACTAAAAGAATGTGGGAAACTGGCATTTATGGAGTTGAAATAATTAAATAAATAAATTGAGATGTAATATTTGGCAGACCCTATAGCTCTTCTGAGCCCACCCCTTCAGGGGGTCATGTATAATTCATGTCTCCTTTATTAGAATGTCCATTCTTAATGGCAAAGCTTCTATCTTTCATTATATTTAAATATTTTTCTCAACAAAAAATTTGGGTTTCAACCAATTAAGCTTATAAACTTAGAGTAGGAATGGGGGGCATTTTGTTCTCCTTCATTGCTTCACCACTTCATTCTTCCACTGCCCCTCATCTTTTCATATGTTGCCCTTGACTTTTGTAGAATTGGAAGAGGGAGAAGAGGTCAGGGGCAAAACAGTCTTAATTTACTAGAAAAGTGTACCCTGGTATTGAGGCCCTTTGTGTATCAATTTGTCAAATGCTGGCCCATTTTCTCTAAGGGTTTATTTATATTTTATTTGGGGATTTTTTCTGCTGATGGACTCAGTCTTTTGATATCTATAAGGGCATTCCTCATCTGCTTAACCACAAATCTACCCCCTTGGCCACTGATTTCCTGAGCTCCACCCTTTGTAGGACTCACCTATTTCCATTTGAGGTACACTATAAAGGAGTCTCATTAAGGTTACCCCTTTCGGCAGAGACAAATCTAGCCAGTATACATCTGTGACACACCCTTGTTGGTGTAGTCCATCTAGATCTTTCTGTATCTCAAGCTATTCTAGCCAGGAGTCAGATTTTGAGTATCTGAGCTTTTATCACTCCATAGCCTCACACTCTCACACTCTGAAAGACAAAGATCAAATTCTGCAAATTCTTATCTCAAGCTCTGCCAGTATTAGCCTATCATTCCCTTCCAGACATATGAAAAGAATGTTAAGGATCTATTAGGTTACTGCAGAGATTAGTGAATAGGATTTTCTTTAGAGGAAGATTTGGTGTGCTGTAATGTCTTCTTTCCTCTGTTCTTAGAGAATGGAAAAGGCACACAGCCTGATGTCCAAAATGAAGACAAGTTGATCATTTAACCTGGGATAGAAATCCATTTGGCAAATAGTCTAACAGCTTAATTTATACTGTGTTATTAATTGGCACCCTATTGTGATAGCTTTGTGATCTCAGCTAAAATTTTAAGAGCTAGAAAATTCTAATTTAACATCTTACACTCAGTAACAGATATGTAAACACAGAAAAAGAACTAGGAGAATATACAAAAATGTTAATAGAAGTTAATTTTGGTGAAGGGAAGGATATGAGATTGGGCATATGAGAAAGGAGGAGGAAACATTCAGTATTTACACTATATCTTTGTCTTTTGTTCAGATATTTAAAATTAGTATTATGTACCATTCATTTATTTTTAAATAGCAAAATTTTTAAAAAGTGGTCAACAGAAACCAAATCTATTAGAAAATCCACTTGTTCATGTAATGTTCAATAGTCAAAACTGTCTCTTTTTTTAACTACTGTATCCCTAGACTTAGTCATCAATCTTGATGCATGAAAAGTTTAATAAATATCTGCTGAATGTAGACACAGAAGCGAGATAGGGTTCTTGGAACTCCTAATCAGGGAGTTAGAATATATCATGTTTCAGACATTTTAAGGGCAACTCTAACAGCAGCTAGGTAGACAATGAGGGCAGACCCCACTCTGATCCCCTTGGGTGCCAGCAAAGAAGGGGGGCGAAGATATGTCTTTTTACCTAAATATATGAGGTGCATGTGGAATTAAGGTTGATCCTCTTGAGAAATGGAGATGAACAACTGACTCTATCTTTTTTGGACTAACTTAATGTAACTTTTGGCAGCCTGCATAGCTTACGACACATTTCTCTAAGAACTAAAAGAAAAACCTGTATCTTTGGGGCCATGCAGTGGATTAGATTATAGCAGAATTAAAAGAGAAAGATTTTTTGTCTCTGGAATAAACACAAGTTATACTAAACCATTAATTATTCAACATGCCCCAACTTATTAAAATATTACTATGTATAAAATTATAACTCTGCCGTAAAGTTAAGCCTATAAAACACATATACTAACCATCAAAAACATTAAACACATTATTGACCATATATTTTTTTACCTCTTAAAATTTAGAAGGACTTCCAGGGATATTTCAAAATCTAGTATTAAAAAAAATAAAAGATGAGAAAAAGATTACATTATTATAAAGCATGCTGAAACTTTCAAAATCTTTCTTCTGATTGCTTATTTGAAAAATAATCATTGTAGCAATCTAAACATTTAAAGATAATACTATAGATTATAATTGTGATGGATTTGAGGGAGCAATTACCTCTTCCCACTTGTATCTCTTGACCCTAGCCCTTCCCTCCTCTTTTCCTACTCTCTCCTCTCCAAGTTTAAAGGTAGAATGGAAAAGGAATGGTGGTTTGTGTGTCCTAAAAGACCACAAGCATGATTAGGATTGTAGAATAAAGGCAGGAGGGAGCAGTTTTCAATCCTTTTCTGTGATGGAGCGCTAATTGGCCCAAGGATTTCCACATCAGCTGTTGAAAGTCTTTTCTTGATCATTGATACAAGGTCACTGACTATGTAGGTCTCTGCTATAGAAACTAACATACAAGTAAGAGAAGACCTGAAAAGTGAAGAATGGCTGTTAATTAGACAGTGTTGAATGAGCTGAGCAGTGAAAACGTGGGACTGGCATACCTTGAGGGGAAATTTGGCCCATGTAATAGCCTGCGTATTAGTGACAGCACAGGATGTCTGCAAAGGATGGTTTTCTAAAGGTTGAGAGACTTTTTTCTTACCTCAAAGTTCCTTTCATAGCAAAGGGATTTATCATTCACCTAGCACTGTGGCAAAAATAACAAGGACTTCGAGACTTTCTACTGAACTTTACAGATGTTTGCAAAGTATTTCTGTGGCTTTTAAAGGAACTGTGTTCCACCAGACTTACATAAACAGTATTAGGATGAACACTGCTGCACAGCCATTTTTATCATTTTTTGATGTCTTTTGAGCCTGCAAATATTACCTCTGGAATGTTAATGAAGCTTCCTTTTTCTCTCACTGTGGCATAGACTCAACTCTAATATTGAAACAAAAATAGAATTATCTTGTACTGCAGTTGAAGTCCCTTATTTGAGATTATATAACAAAGAATCCTTTGTGTGCTAAAAATTTTGACACAGAAGTCTGAGAGTGATAAGGCACAATGCAAGCTCATTTAATGTGTATGATCCCTAGGCATTTTTAATAGGATTTTTAGACATGGCATCTTATGCAACTGCACAGAAACAGTGGTGTTTCAATGCTAGTCTTTTATCATCAGCAGGAAACTGAAAAATAGTGCTTCCCATGCTAAAGAAAAAATTGCTGGTGATTACATTTTTATAGTTGAGGTCCTTATAGATGACTTTCCCCACTTGTGAAGAAAAATGGAAGTAGCCATCCCATATTTTAACAGGAGAAGTAGACGTAAATAGATCCATTGGCCTTGCAATTATATTGTATTGGGTTGAACCTAGAAAGAAACTCCTCAATCTTCAAAGTTTTTGTTTACAGAGATAGAATCTATACACTTGCCAATAGCTTCAGTGGCTCTATAGTTTGCAAACCTTCAAAAAAACATGTGATAATGTTCCATGTATACAACCATGTAACTGCTCTAGAAAGAATCTTTCATTTCTACTCCCTCCTAATTTAGTGGAATGGCCAGTGGATACTTTTAAATGAGTGATGCTCTATTTACATTTAAATGTCAATGTCAAGAGGAATAAAGATTTTCTAATGAAATTTGGGTCATAATAAAGTACAATTTATTGTTTCCTTGGAAGATCCAGATATGGTTTGCTGAAGCTGCTGGAAAACAATATACCAGAAATGGATTAGCTTTTACAAAGGGGAATTATTGTTACACATAACAGTTCTAAGTACCTTTCGCATGGAAAGGTACATGGCTATGTCTGCTGGCCCTTCTCTCCTAGGTTGGTTTCAAAATGGCTCTTCCACTCCTGTAGTTCTTTCTGGCTTCTGCTGGGGCGTTTTCTTTCTTAGCTTCTCTAAACTCTTTTGGCTCTCTTAAAGAACTTCAGCAAGTGGATTAAGACCCACCTTGAATGGGCATGGCTTTTCTGGGGTACATAACAGTTTCAAACTAACACACAGATGTCTAAGAATTTCTAAACTTCCTGCAGTAAACAGATATTGAAATGTATAAAACTTAGCTCTGTATCTTTCAAATGTAGAAAAGTTATATTACTTGAAAATCTTGTCTTCTAAACTGGAATGAGGAGTTAGCCTAAATTTTTGGTCTACATTGAAATTATAAATATTAAACACCATTGATGAGTGAAGAACAGTATTCAGGAATTTTTAACAGAAATACACATATAAATTATTTTAATGAGAATGTATACCAAGTTTGATATGAATGATAGTAGCAATTATGGCCACTATTTTTATGCTTCGGAAACTGTAAGGGATACTTACATACATCTTATTTATACCCAGAGCAACTTTATGAGGTTGGTACTTTATCTTGAATTTACAGATAATTTAAAGTGATAATTCTAAGGTCTTGTGACTAGTGTGTGATAAAGTTAAAATTCAAGTATTAGTTCCTCTGCTGCCATAGCCTGTGCTCTTGACAGTTGTTTTGATTGTCTAAGGTTGCATACTAAACCACTGCAAACATAATAGTGGGAGACAACAACTATTACCTATTAATATTATATTTTATGTTTCTGGGGTTGTCTGGTTAACGCTAGGTGGTCCTTTGTGGGTCTCTTGTATGATTGCACTCAGACAGTGGTTGGTGGGCTGGAGTTAACACAAAAGATTGCCCACTTGCAGGCTGACAGTTGGTGCTGGCTGTTGGGAGATACTGCTACATGGCTTCTTCATCTAGCCTGAGCTTTCTCAGTATAATGGCTAGGTTCTCAAGGTAATTGTCCTAAGAGGTAAAGCCTAGTAGAAGTTATATTACCTTCTCTAGCATAGACTTCATACTTAATGCAGCATCACTCCTATGCTATTTTGTTTATTAGAAATGAATCACAAAGCCATGTACATTTTCAAGTAAAAGGGAAATATATTTCACCTTTTGATGGGCTCACTGTCAAAGAATTTGTGAATATGTTTCAAATCATCATAGTAATTTTAAAAATTATATATATATTTCATAATCACATATGAAGTTTTATTTTATTTCTATTTTAGTCACAAGGCATCACTAACTATAATTTTTGTTCAGTTACTCTAGAAAGAATAAATAAATAAAGAAAACAGTCAAAGCAACCCAGGAATAATGACAAAAATGCTAGCAGGTTTGGCTGGAAGAAAATGTGAAATCAAAATCACTATTATTATATTCAGGGCACTTTTGCTTATTGGAATTATTTTTAGTCCTGTAAAGATTAAAGCTACTACCTTCATAAAATGAAGACAATTAGCACTTTCAGATTATCTTTTAAAATATGCTTTAAGTAACATTTCAAGTAAGTGGAGAAAGGATAGATTCTTTAACAGTGTTAAGAAATTAGATAGAGATATGAAAAAATTTTAATTGATACTATACCCAAATCAATTCCAGAAATATCAAAGAATTAAATGAGAACAATGAAACCCTCAACATAGGAAAAGAATGTAAGTAAATAGTTTTTATAGTATTAGGGTACAGAAGGCTGTTAGGGAAATCACAGACACCTGTTAAGTGGCCAATACCCAGGTCTCATTTACTTGTACTTCCTTCTATAGGGAAGTCACAAACACACATTAAGCAGCCATTCTCCAACCTTCTGCTCCCTCCACTTCCTTTGCTATTGTGTGCTATTCCACAAACTGAATGTGATGTTAAGTCTAATGAAAAAGCCCGACCTTAAACCTAGAAACTGGGAACAAGCAGCCCCAGATGCTTATCAACCCAGGAATTCTCAGTGGCAGGGCCCCCGCTGCTCAAGGTACATTGAAGCGACACCCAGACAGTATAGATTGGTTGCTCTTCTTTGCAAGAAGTGGGGAGTGTGGAGCTGCCATCTATCGACCCTGACCTGGAGCAGTTTTTGTCCACCCTGGGAAACTGGCCTTGATGGGATTTCTTCCCCTGCTCTTTTGGACTCGTTGTGTTCAATAGGTGACAAAGAGATTGTTTGCCTTTTATGGGCTCTTCATACCATTCAGTAATGAAGGGATCACTTGCTGAAAGTTTCTGTTGTTCCCTGAACCTCTGTTCCTAGGATGAAAGATTGTAGCAACTCGCTCCACAAAGACCTTACAAAGAAGCACCTTAAGGTAAAGATTTACATACGTGACAAAATAAAGGTTAAAATTTATGAGTGGAAATGACTCAAAGTTCAAAGGCAAAATGTGGGGATTTGTTCCAAATATGGCAAACTTATAATTAGAAATGGAGAAATTCTACAGAAGAAAATTCCAAAAACAATCCAAATAAAAATTCACAGGTAAAATACACGGATAATTCAGGAAAACAAATAAAAAAAACAAGTGACTAATGAATAATTAAAATTGTTTCATCCCTCTACAAGTCAAAGAAAAATAATGATATTTCTTTCCCTCCTATTAGAAGGCTCGATGATATCTAGTCTTTGAAGTGTGCTGGTTATTTGACTATTTCCTCTTAAATCCATTTCTTGTTCTTTCTATGCTTTGCTCTTTATTGTTGGAGGGCTGACTCCCATAGGCTGCATTGTAAAGATACCCATGTCAACTGTATTCCAGCTGAGTTTGCCACAGCAATGAACTGCAAGGATACTGAAGGTTTGGCAGAAGGAATAATGCAACTTTTCTTTTCCCCTATCACTCCCTAGGTCAGTGTCCTTGGTTCAGGGACACTTCTCCCTGGATCTGGTTCCAGCTGATGACCCCAGCATCCTGGATCAGGTATCATGTCTATCATAGTTTCCCAGTCTGCTTGGAAATCTCCTCAGCTAAATATTCAAGTTCATCACTTACAAGTTGTGCTTTCTGCCCAATATTAGGACATAACTGAACCAAGTCACTGCTACTTTGTAGCAAGGATCTCCTTTCCTCTAGTTTACAGTAACACATTCATCATTTCCTTCTAAGGCTTCATTGGAAGTACCTTTAATGTTCACTTTCTATCATGGGTCTCTTTAAAGCAAGCTAGGCTTTTTCTAGTTTTTTCACAATGCTACCAGCTTATATCCATTACCCAATTTCATATTTTTAGGCATTTGCAATAGCAGCACCACTTTCCAGTTCTGAAATTTGTGTCTGTTTCCTGGCTCCAATGACAAATACCAAACAATGAATTGGCTTAAACAATGGGGATTCATTGGCTCACAGTTTCAGAGGCCAGAAGTACCTTGCATCAGCAAGGTAACATTTTCTCCCCAAAGACCATGGTATTATGGTGTTGGCTGCTGCTGATCCTTGGGTTCCTCGGCTTTCCCCATCACATCATGCACATATGCCATGTCCTCTCCTTTTTTTTTTCAAGTTTCCATTGACTTCCAGCTTCTCTCTCCTCCCACTCTCTTTCTCAATATATAAGTCCACCAGTATTAGGATCACGGTCCGTACTGATTCAGTTGGCCACTCCTTACTAAAATAATATAATCAGGAGATCTTGTTTACAATGGATTCACACCCACAGAAATAGGATTAAGAACTTTTTTTTTTGAAGCATATAATTCAATCTACCATGATTTCCTCCTGTTGTCCATCCAATCATGTCACATAAAGCACCAGGCAGTGGGAGTAGTACAAGCCAGTAGTTTGGCAATACAGAGGTACATTGTCCAAAGAGGATTTAAAAACAGTACTTAAACTGACTTAAACTGAAAAGTCAGTCTACTTTTCATTATAACCACGAGCTAAGAAAGTGTCGTTAAATGTTCTTCCAACCAAGGCTACCACTCCAATACAACTGTACCCCCATAATGCTTTAAGTGCCATTTTTGTGGAGCTCAACAAAATAGCAGTCATAAATTCAACAGCAGTCTTCCATTTGCAGGAATGATAGCAGCAGGTACTGCTGTTACTAATTTCAGGGTTGCCTTACCATCTTCTGTCTAGACTGTTTGGATTCTCAACTTTTCCATTATCTGTGTAACAAATTTTCAGTTTTAAATTCCCTCTCCTTAAATGGCCTTAGAAATTCCTGTTTTCTTGTTAGAACTTTGAATGATAAAGTCAGTAGGTGTGACAGTTGGCACTCATATATGTTGTATGTGTTAACAAAATAAGCTCTTTAGATGGAAATTTGGTAATATTTATCCATTTTTTTTTTGGTCCAAGAATCAAATCCGGGTCTCCCACATGTAGGTAAGCATTCTACCATTGAAATATTTATCCAAATTTAAATGTGCATTTCTTTATTGTGAAAATGAACATGATATGGAGATGGCTTAGGTTTTCCAGTTTAAATTTAAAAAATAACTAGTAAAAAATTAGTTACTTGAATTACTTTTATAGGCAAAATAACACACTTACAATTTGCAAAGGAAACATACCCTGTACTTTAAGGATATAATGGATGCTGTCTTTATGAGACAATAATTGTACATTTCTGATTGTTGGGGTGTGTCTAAAAAATATAAATGAAGATGCCAAATTAAAAAAAAATTCTTAGTTAAAGACAAACAGGACTGGAATAAACCACAGAGTAGTAGAGGGCGGGAAATAATCAATGGTGAGCAATGGACCTGCTGCTAGGATGCAATTAATTTCCAAGCATAAGACATAATGAACTATGGTGTTACAAGATACAGTATGAAACCTACTGTGAAGAAGCAGAAAATAAGTAAATGTGCTACCTCTGAAGAAACATTCTGTTTTTCTCAAAAATTTAAGAGATAAGCAGCTTTCAAGGATCACTTTTACCAAGCTGCAGGAAGCCAGTGAAGTAACAGTGATGTGTGCTTCTGCAAAGCTGTGTTGTATAATTCAGAGCCAGATAAAGCATGTAGTGCTGAGCAGTGTAACACACCAGGTCTCAAACTGTGAGACATAGTCTGAGGACCACAATTATTATAAGGGTCCTGCACTGGCAACACATTTTGGTTGTAGACTGAAATTTTATTTCTGATGCATACTACATGAGACAATGTACTAATGTGTCTAAAATTGGTCAGATCTTGGTTCAAGTTCTGAGCAGAGTAGCCTGGATCCATTACTTAACCTCTCCTAATTTCATCTCTAAAACGTAGATAACAATGTTTATATCATAGAGATACTGTGAGTATGATGTAATTGCTTATTAAAGCAATTGCCTCAAACTCTTCCATTATTCAAATACACATATTTGATGAAATAAATGAAAACTTGAAAATTCACTTATATATTTCTGGATTCAACATTCATTTGTTGACATTATGAAATCTATCAATCACTGTGGAAATTACGCCTACTATTTTGTCATAAAAATGTTTTTTACAACTCAAATAGATGGGACACAACTAAATGTAAATAATATAAACATAATAATATAAAAATAAAGTTTTATTTAGGAAATCTCCAGTATAATAAATAAAAAGTAGTTATTATAAATGAAATAAATATGAGCGAAGTAAATTTCCCACAAAATAACAACATCTGGAGACATTAAAAACCTCAGCAATCTTACTGATAGATAAAATGAGGGATACTTATCTGAGTTCTGTGATATGAAAGGTAATTAGCTGGTTTGTATGATAATTATATTTTTAATAATAGACAGCATATATAGCACTTACAGTGCTACTGTATGAAATGCTTACTGGATACTGTACTAAATAACTCACATAAATTAACTCATTTCATTTTCAAAAAACTCCATTAGGTAATTATTATCATTATTCCCATTTTCCAAATGAGGAAAAGGAAGTAGAGTATATTTCAAGTCAAGAATACCTAGCTCTGAGAATTTGTTAGTTGAATTGTTAGCTTAAGAGTGGGCTAACACATGAAAAAAGAAAACCATGAGACATGGTGGAATCATATCAAGTGTTCTAACCTTGCTACTGCTATTTGAATTCCAAATGATTTTACTATAGCATCTCTGTTTCTGTTTACGTGTAAGTTTTTCTAAATTTCTTTTATCAGTATGAAGTTCTTACTAAATTCTAGTTTTCTGAGAGATGTTTTAATAATTTTTTTTCACATTTTACATGCATCTATTTAATTGATTATAAGATTTTTATCCTTTATTATGACAATGAGTTTGATTGGCTTTCAAATTGGCTGAACATTTGCATTCATGGAATAAACCCCACTCAGTCATGATATGTTATCCTTTTTTAAAAAATATATTGCTGCATTTCATTTCCTAATAGATTGGTATGGAATTTTCTAGTATGTTGTTATGGATGTTTATGTTTATGAGAAATCTTTATAGATTCTTTACTTGTAAGATTTTTTGCTTTGGTAATGTTGTCCTTATAAAAATGATTAGAAAATGTTCCTCTGCTTTTCTATTTTCTGAAAGAGTTTGTAGGGAAACCATACATTTCTTCTTTAGGTGTTTGGTAGAGTTTGACAATAAAATCAACTGAGCCTTGAGTTTTCTTTGGGGCAAGGCTTCCAGTTCTTAATTTAATGCCTTTTGTGGATAGAGGACTATCCAGGGGAACTTTTTCTTTAGTGACTTTTGGTTGTGTGTGACTTTGAAGGAATTTGTCCATTTCATATAAATTGTTCATTTATTGGCATAAAGTCGTTCATGTTGTTTTCTTAGCCTTTTAATCTTTAGGATCTTAAAGTGACAACCCCTTTTTCATTCCCCAGAATGTTGATTTTATTCTTAATCGGTTCAGCAAGGTGTTTATCAACTTTGTTGATTTTTTTTCAAAGAATCAATCTTTGGGTTAATTTTTTTAATTGTTTTTCTGTTTTTTAATTGGTTGAACTTTATTCCTATTTTTCTTATTTTTTGCCTTCAACTTACTTTGAATTTACTTTGCTCTTCTTATATTAGAATCTTTGGGGATAAACTTAGGTTGATTTTAGAACTTTCCTCTTTTCTTGAAAACAAAAACTTTAAAATATTTCTTCTAAACACTATTGCTTTGATATTTTGATATGCTACGTTTCATTATCAATTAATTTAAAATAGTTTCGCCCTTTCATTTCTTCTTTCACCAGTAGATGATTTAGAACTATATGGTTTAAATTCCAAATAGATGGGGTTTTCTTAGACCTCTTATTGGTATTTTTTTTCTTCTGTCATACGCTTAAGATGTGAGAACATATTCTGTATGATTTTAGCCCTTCTAAAAGCCCAGCATTTGTTTACCTTGATGAACATACCATGCATACTTATAAAAATCTTTGCATTCTACAGGTTTTTTTTTAGATGATATTATTTAATATCAATTTGGTCAGGTATTCAGTCATGCTGAGATGCTCTTTGTCTTTATTTTGAAGTCAGTCTTTTGAATCTGATATTAATATTGTCTCTCTAGCCTTCTTATGCTCATTGTTTGCATGGTATATATTTTTCTTTTTTGTTTTGCTTTTTTGTTGGTTTGTTGGTTTGTGGTATATATTTACCTATCCACTTACTTTCAAACTCTCTGGGTAGCTATATTTAAAGTGTGTCTCTTGTTATGTAGTTCTTGTCTTTTATATATTTTGACAATCCCTGCCTTTCAATCCAAGAAACATTTATTTAAATTAACATCTAACGTAATTGCTGTTATGGTCAAATTTAAGTCTAAAAACATATTATTTATTTTCTGTTTGTTCCTTTGCTTTTTCTTCCCCTATGTCCTCCTTTCTATCTACTTTTGACTTATTCTTTATTAATTTAATTTTTGGCTTTAGAGCTTTTCCTCCTTGTATTTTTATTGCTTGCTCTAAGAATTATAATATTCATCCTTAATTTCTTTCACAGCCTACTTAGGATCAATATTTTACCACTTTACATAAAGCTAGAAACCTTCCAACCAGGTCCACTTAACACCCTCTTGCCATTCTTTGTTACTGTTTTCATATATATTACACTGACATATGTTATAAATTCCCTATCCCAGTATTAAAAGTTTTAGTTTTTCATATAAATTTTATAGAGTTTTATTTTCTCATTCATTTGTATTTTAAAGAAACTAGTATAAAATATTGACTTATTTACCATATATACATTTTTCTAGTCCTCCTCATTCAGTCCAACTTTCTACCTCTGCTCTCCTTTCCCTCCAGGCTAAAGAATTTCTTTTAGCATCCCTTCCTGTGTAGGTCTGGTAGAAGCAAATTGCTTAAATTTTTCTTTACCTGAAAATGTCTTAATTTTGCCTTCATTTGGAGAGGTGATTTTCACTGGATAAAGAATTATTCATTGACTTTTGCTGTTTTTTTATTTATTTGTTTGTTTGTTTGGCTAGTTTGGTTTAGTTTTCAGTACTTCAAAGAGGTTTCCCATTGTCTTCTAATAATCATGGTTTTGTTGAGAAGACTGTGATATTTCAGATTGTTTCTCCGTATATATTATATGCAACTTTTCTCTGGCTGGTTTCAAGATTTTATCTTTATCAGTTTTCAGCAGTTTGACTCTCATGTTCCTATTGTGAATGTCTTCAAATTTATCCTGTTGGGTTTCAGTAGACTTCTTGAGTCTGTAAATTTTTGTGTTTCACCAAACTCGAATACTTCCTGACACTGTTTCTTCAAATATCTTGTTTTCCTTATTCTCTCTCTTCTCATTTTGAGAAAGGAGAACTTTTACCATTTAACCTACATATCCTTGAAGCTCTATACATTTTTTCAGTCTTTAATTTTTTCTCTTCTTCTAACTGGATGATATTTAAGTCTTCTTCAATATATTCTTATGTGTATTCCTTCTCCTGTTTAGCCCATCCAGTGAAAATCTTATTTTAGATACTGTTTTTCCTTCAAATTTACTGTAGTTATTGTATTTTTAGTTTCATTTAGCTCTTTTTATATTTTTATTGATTTTCTATTATTTCCTATATTTTCATTATGAGCATAATTTACCTGACTGCAAAGCATAGTTATATCGACTTCCTTAAAATTCATTTCTGATAATTCTAACATATGGGTCATTTCAAGGTTGGAACCTGTTTATTGTCTGTTCTCTTGAGACTGAATCATATGTTCCTGCTTTTTATGTGGTGAGTGTGCCAATTGTATGGGGGACATTTTCTTGTGTAGATTATGGATTCACAACTATTCCCTCAAAGAACAGACATGATAATGTTTTAATAGCAATTAAACTTGCTTGCACTCAAACTGTAAACTGTCATGCAGTGATGGATGGTAGCTTAGATCCCAGTTCAGTGCTCTCAGCCTCAGATGAAAACTGATTTCAGTGTTCCCCGTACAGCTTCAGGAGTCAGCTATGGACTTAAGCTAAATCACTGGGTTTCCTCTTCTTTGTCTCTCTTTTTTTGTGGAGTTGTTTCTCCATCTTCAGTGGATTTTGTTGTCCTTCCTAACTTCCCTTGATTTCTCCAGCAAGACAGATAATGGACTTTTTTTCTTTTTTTTTTTTTTTAAGTTTTAGCTGCTCCTGCCCTGCAATTATAAGCATAACCATGGCCATCTTCCAGGAAACGAAACCAAGACTGGGTAACTCACTTCATGCCATTTTACTTTCTTCAAGTTTCAAATTCTCTTTGTTGTTTCATAACTTGCATTTGGAGTTTATAACTCTTAATTGTGTGAGGATTGGTCCAGAATTTATAGTTGTTCTTTGTGGGAGAATCAGTTACACGCTCTTTTATACTGGAAACAAAAGTCTCTTTTCTACCTATTTTAAATAACATTTGTAGTGGAGAAAGTAAAGATAGAAAGACCCTCTGGCATTTACTTCCTCAGGCTGGATGCCACAATTTCATAATAGGGGAAACTTCACACTGGGATATGGGCAACAGCAATGCATGTAGGCAATCTTTTCTATGAGTCAATCAAGGAAATTGATTCACACAAAATATATTTCATTGGTTGCATTATTTCTTAATTTTCACCATTTTAATTTTGTGAATCATTGCTCATCTCTATGGTATAAAAACTTATTAACTAATCAAGCCACTTAATGTATTTTCAAATTTATAATTATTGCAGATTTCTTTTGTTTACTCTAAGCAGTTCCAGAATTTGGTTTTACAGTATTAAAAAAACAAAGAGTTTCAGTTATCTTCTGTTCTTTCTTAAGAACAGCTTCATATAGTAATATCCATTTTATAGTTTTCAAACATAGCCTCAGAACATTATAAATTTGGTAATGTTCCTTATATTAGCATGGTTGGACAAAAATATCTCTATACGATACTTCAAAGAATAGCTAAGGCACGTCAGTTGTAAGTGCACCATTCCATTATGAAACATCAAGGAAGAAGAAATAGCTAACTCACCTATCCCAATGCTTTTGATCAATTGGAACGTGAGTTCTAAAACTTCTACTCTTATTTTGACATGACTTTTTATCACATATCAATCTGCTATTACCATACTTTCCTGATGGACATATTGTTTCCATTCTGACTCACACTACTGTCTTTTAAAAAATAATTTAAGCAGCAATTAAACTTAACACATCCTCTATAAATAACGCATTTACTTCTATTGATGTAAAGACAGTACGAACAGCTATGACTAGCTTTAGGGTTGCTGAGACAATGAAAACTACGTTGTAACTGCTGCCACAATGATTGTATTGGACCATCAAGTTTGTTTTTTAGAGAAGTTGTGAGTTTACAGAAAATCATGCAGAAAATTCAAAGTTCCCGTATACCCCCTCAGACTCGTAGTTTTCCCTATTGTTAACATTTTGTATTAGTCTGATAACTGTTACAATTGACTAATCAGTATTATTATAATTATACTATTAAGTGTTGTTCATAGTTTAAATTAGGGTTCTCTGTGTTGCAGAGTCCAATTTTTAAAAAAACATTTTATTCTAGTGACATATATATACCCTAAAATTTCCACCTTTAACCACATTCAAATATATAATTTGGTGGTGTCAATTGCATTCACATCAATGGGCTGCCATCACCACCACCCATTACATAAACATTCCATCACCCTAAAGAAAAAAGTACCGATGAAACATTACTGCGTCATTCCTTAAACTTATTCCCACTCCTAGTAATTTGTATTTCAGTTTCTGACTCTATGAATTGCTTCTCCTAATTATTCCATATATGTGAGATCATACAATATTTGCCCTTTTGTGTCTGGCTTATTTCACTCAAAATGCTATTTTCAAGGTTCATCCATGTTCTTGCATGTATCTGAATTTCATTCACTAATACTGTGGAATAATATTTCATTGTATTTATGTACCACATTTTGTTTATCCATTCATCCGTTGATGGGCACTTGAGTTGCTTCCATCTTTTGGTAATTGTGAAAAATGTCAGTATGAAAATCAGTGTGCAACTACATGTTCAAGACCCTGCTTTCAAATCTTTTGGGTATATAGCTAGAAATGGGATTTTTGGTTATATGATAATTCCATCCTTAACTAACCGGGGAATAACTAACCTTTCCTCACAGCAGCTGCATTATTTTATATTCCAATCAGCAATAATTAATGTTCCTATTTCTCCATATTCATACCAACACTTATTATTTTCCATGTATTCAGTAATAACCATTCAAGTGGGTGGCAAATAGTATCTCATGGTTTGGGTTTGCATTATCCTAATGGCTAGTAATGTTGTGCGAAAAGAGGGACAAGGCTTTAAGCCTCCTGAAACATTATATAGAAATAGAATAAACCAGGCTGAGGCTCCGAAGTTTCAGGAAGTAGGTTTTATTTTCTATGGCCATAGGGCTCAGCTGAGTAGCCTCTGAAAGTCTGAGCCCCGAACAAAAGGCAACCTTAGCGTTTATAGACTGTATTACATACATGCTAGAGATAAGGTAAGCTTAATATGGCGACTGGCAACGTTAAAGGACAGACAATTGGTCAGTTTAAGGAGCAAAGCAGGTTACAGAAGCAGATGAGCTGTTAAGGGAGGGTCCCCATCCCAGGTGTCTTATCTCACTTGCCTGCAGTTTTACCCAGTCCTGAAGGCTAGGAGAGGGGGTTTCTATCCCAGGAATGTGTCTCATCTTGCTTGCCTACAGTTTTACCCATTCCTGAAGGTCAGGAGAGGGGGTTTGGGGATTTTCTACAGAGAAGGCAGCTGAACCAGAAAAAAAAGGGGGGAGCGCCCTGCCTGCTTAAAAGCCTGCTTGCTACAATAATGTAGCACATGCTTTCATGTGCTTTTTGGACACATGTGTATCTTCTTTGGAGAAATGTCTATTCAAGACTTTTGCCTATTTATAATGGGTTTGGTTTATGTTTTTTGAGTTGTAGGATTTCTTTTTATATTCTAGATAATAAAACCTTATCAAATATGTGGTTCTCAAATATTTTCTCCAATGGCATAGGTTGTCTTTTACTGACATGATGATGTCCTTTGATGCACAAAATGTAATTTTTATGAAATCCCCATTATCTTTTTTTTCTCTTGTTGCTAGTGTTGAAAGTGATGTAGACAGATAAAATTGTCTATTTAGCCCTTCAAATCTGTCAATATTTGCTTCATATATTTTGGGTCTTTGCTTTTAGGTGCAGATATGCTTTAATTATTATGTTTTCTTGTTGAATTGACCTCTTTATCAGTAACCTTTATAACCTTCTTGGCTCCTTGTAACTGTTATTTACTTAAAATCTATTTTATCTGATATTAGTTCAGCTAACCCAACTCTCTTTTGGTATCTACTTGCATGGTATATATTTTTTCCATCCTTTCACTTTCAATCTACTTATCCTTGAATTTAAGGTGAGTCTCTTGTAAACAGCACATAGTTAGGTGATGCTTTTCTCTTTCTGCGAATTTCTGCCTTTCGACTATAAAGTTTAATCTAGTGATAATGCAGAACTATTTTTGCCATTTTGCTATTTTGTCTTTGTAAGTCATGTTTTTTGACCGTCAATTATTCTACCAATGCCTATTTCATACTAATTTGATTTTTTGTGATGTAAAACATCAAGTCTCTTCTCATTTATTTCTGAATATATTTTTTCTAAATATTTTCTTTGTGGTTACCATGGGGCTAAAATTTAAATTATACATTTAAAATTCACAAATATAACAACCATATTTGATTTGATACCAGCTTACTTTTAGTAGCATTGTTCTTATAATCCTTCATTCCCCCCAACATTCTTTTTGTATTTGTTAATAGTCATACCCTTGTACATAGTACGTCCAGACCCATAGATTTATCATTGCTTTTTATGCATTTTCATTTTAGCACCTGTAAGAAGTAACAAGTGGAGCTACATATGAAAAAATATAATACAACAGTACTGGAATTTATAGTTACCCATGAGGTCATCAGTACCAGGGGTGTTTATTTCTTTATGCTGCTTTAATCCACTGTCTATTGTCCTTTCCTCTCAGACTGAAGAAATCCTGTTAGTCCTGCTTGTGGGACAGGTCTAATGATATGAATTTTTGTCTTTTAGTCTATGTAGTAATATCTTAACCTCTCTCATTTCTAAAGTCAATTCTCAACAGCTATAACATTCTTGGTTGGAAATTTTTCTCTCAGTACTTTCAGTATTTCATCCCATCACCTCCTTTCTCCATGGTGTCTGATGAAGAATCAACAGTCTAATAGGGACTCTATTGGACATGACGCATTGCTTTTCTCTGGCAGCTTTCAGAACTCTCTCCTTGTACTTTGACAGTTTAACCACGTGTCTGGACGTAATTCCCTTCAACTTTATCTTGTTTGGTGTTCGTTGGGCTTCTTGGATGTGCAAAGTCACATCTTTTGCTAAATTTGGGAAGTTCTCTGACATGATTTCTTTGAACATTTCTTCTGCTGTTTTCTCTCTTCTTCTCTTTCTCGGATTCCCTTAATGCTTATATAGTTATGCTTGATGGTGTCCCACAGGTGTCTTAGCTTATTTTTGTTTTCTCTAATTCTTTCATTTTCTTTTTGCTTCTCATTCTGACTCATTTCAATTGTCTTGTCTTTGAATTCACTGATTCTTCTGCCAGCTCTAATCTGCTATTGAAACCATCTAGGGAATTTTTTCATTTAGTTTATTGTTGAAACTTTTCTTTCTAAAGGTTCTATCTCTTTATTGAGATTCTCAGATTGTCCATTCATTGTTTATCTGATAGCTTATGGTTCTTTTTCTGTATTTTCCTTCCTTTCCTTGAGTATCTTGAGGATCATTTCTTTAAAGTATTTGTCCAGTATGTCCACAATCTGGTCTTGTCCATTGATTTTTTTCTGTACTTTGATCCCCTTCCTTTGGATTGACCATCAATTTCCTTTTTTCCTTGTAGTCTGTTGTTGCACATGTACATATTAATATTTTAAACTGTTAACTCCTAGGTTTGATCCCTGAACTGTTTCTTCAGTTTCTATACAGCTGGCCTTATGACAGAGATTTCTTTGAGTGCCAGGAGCTAACAAAACCAAAAGCATTGGGTGGCCATAGTGGCTCAGTGGCAGAGTTCTCACCTGCCATGCTGGAGACCCTGGTTTGATTCCTGATGCCTGCCCATGTGAAAAAAAAAAAAACAAATACACAAATGGAAAATGAAATCTTTCATGGTCTTCACATATTGCTTTTGCATTTCCCTGGTTCTCCTTCAGAATCCAGGCTCCCTATCAAGAAACTCATCTTTAGGTGAATTCAAAGTGCAGAGTTCTGCCTGTCTTTTCTGAGACTGTCTTTTCCTAGGCCCTTACTTGGTAGTGGCCTTAGAATTTCCCTTTTTACAGGAATTTGAGTCCCTGTCTTCCTCTTCTCTATGAAACAGACTTCATCTCCTGGATGGACTTAAGGCAATCAAACTTTTACCTCAGGCTGTTTGACTAAATTATTCCTTACACTGCTTTTTCTGTCCCTCCTGCATTTCCTGGATGGTAGAATGTCCTTTTAACCTGCCTCTACAAAATATTTTAATTTGGCACAAGTTAAAAAAAAATAAAAAACAAGTTAAAAAAATAAAAAACAGAAGTTGTTTCTTTTATAGTCTGATATCCCATCAATTAATTGGGGCCTGGCTTTGAGATTTAGGTAGACTATATTATTTTATTAAATCTTCTTTCTATTCCAAGATTACTAAGAGATTTTAACAGAAATGGGTTTTGAATTTTCACTAATACATTTTTGGCATGCATTGAAATGTCCATATAAATTTGCTTTTTTGCTGTAAAAAAAAAACCTATATAGTTATACAGTCTTTTTCAAGAATCAAAGCTATTGGAACACAGCTCTTCAGGTACTTCCCTCTAGCCACTCCAAAACACCATAAACTAAAAAGGAGTACCTACATCACGCATAAGATAACCTCCAGGATAAACTCTCGAATCTGAAATCTCGCTGAGATTAAAGCTGCATTTTTTGATTCAGCCCTCTCCCTGTTACTGCCACCATTTAACACTTTTCTAGTGTTTTGAGGAAGAAGGTTCTGCAGGATTTTGCTAGGTGTTCTCTGGAAGACTGGCATCCTGGAGCACCTTACACTGCCATCTTGGTCAGCCAGAAATCCTTACTGGGAGCACTGATTTTAAGGCGAGTCTCAATTTCAGAGATCTTGAAATGTGAAAATATGTGCTTCTTAGTGTGTTATCATATTATTGTTTGATATATATATATATTTTCTTGTCAGGAAAGTAAGCACACCAATTGTTTGAAATAGGAAAATTCCTCTAAAAAGTATCTTTGTATGTGGCATTTTTGTTTGTTTCTATCATTAACAGAGCAGTTTGTCTGTTTGTTTTTATATACTAAAACAATGTAATCTCCAATAATTATTGCCACAATTTTAAAAGATAACATTCCAAGACCAGAGTTTTTACTAACTTTTCAGTCTAATACTAACTTAACTTGAACTTGGCTTTACAGTTCCTTATGCCCTCTCACTGAACTCCTTTATATTAGATGTTTTAATATGCAGAGAGCTTTTGATTTCTGTTGAAAAACTGCATAGAAAAAGTTGGAACCTTACCTTTCCTGTGTTTCAAGTCTTGTCTGTCTCATAGAATGCAAAGAGAAATTGAAATAGAGGTCAACTTGGGGTATCCCTTTAATAATAGAAACAATGTGACAGTATTTCCTAATGAGTCCCTTGTATCCAAATAACCAATAACAATGAGTGCACACACAGTGAACCAACGCCCTCAGAACTAACTATTTCAAAGGAGTGTTTTATTAGAAATGAATATTAAATTTTTTCAAATACTTTTTAGGGACAGACTCTGCCCTCTATTGACCTCATCTCTTATACTTCTTTGTTTCAAATCTTTTCTTACACTTACAAGAAATACTCCTTGTATTTCTGCATACCACCATGCTGATTTTTACCATATTGTCTTATTCATGTAGTCCCAGTGCATAAAAATTCATCTTTGCTTGACTAAATTCTTTTTCATCCTGCAAATCTCAGCTAGGGTATCACCTACTCTAGGAAGGTTTTCCTTAGCTTAGTATATTTGATTATAACTCAAATTATGCTTAATTTTTTTTCCCTCTTCCTTACTTTTCCTTTTTAGTAAGTTAGTCAAGGATATAGGACAATACAGAGAAAAAGGTTTCTGGCTCTTTGTGTCCCTTTAAATCACGGAATCAAAGAAGTGAACTACTAATTATTTAACTTTAAGTCACTTGCCATGTTTTTCACTTAATATTGTCCAAAGACATAGCACCTTTGGGTGAAAGAACAAGATTGAAAGTCCTTAAGAAATGCACAAGTAAGCAAACAATAGGATAAGCACAGATAAGCTTGCACAGATAAACCAACAATAGAGGCCGTATAAGATGGAAGCTACGAGAGGAGCTGCTACAATTACCCAATTGGAAATGTTTATTACAAAGGAAAAGGTCAACATGCATTTTATATACTCTAAGCAATGCAAATTCCTCCCTGCTTTCTTGTCTTCACATTAAACAATCCATGCTCATGGGCAGTATTATTGCTTCACTTCTGAACTAGAAGTGCAGGCATGATAAAGCATTATGGGTAGTAGAAGGGACTATACCCAAAGGGAAAAGTGAGCCTATTTGCATCCAGTTCCAGCTTTCTAATCCCCCCCATAGATCCTCTCTGATACCAGGATTTCCTAGGCATTCTCTGATGTCAGTTAAAATGTAGTTGTCTGTTGTCCTGGATGTATTCAGGTTGCCTCTTAGATTCACTCTCTATCTGTTCTGCTTTGCTCATCCATGTAGAGGGATGGCTACAGCTTCCTGTTATTGAGAGACCCTGGCCCCTTTCTTTCCTGCTCATTTTCTTTTAAATAATCCCTTCATCAATCTTTCATCATTTGTCCCTTTGATAGTGCCATTTATTTCCTCAGTACATTATTCAGTGCATCTGTTTGTGTCTTTTTCCTTAAAAAGCTGAGTTTCTTGAGGAGGACATTTATATTTCATGGCCTGACACTGTTCCTAGAACATGCAAAGTATTCAATAAATAATTGGATCAATAGTTTACTTGCCCGTATATTAAATTTTCAGCTCTCATTTTTTTTTGTTATTGTTACAGATTCAGTTCATAATGACTAGAAACATTTCAGAGTCTGTCATTTGAGTAGCAGTAGGATATAAAACTATTTAGTTCACAGTTTCACAGTGAATACATTCACTTAAATGACTAGTCCTTTTATCCCCCCTAAATGGGGAAGCACATTTAGAATTTCCTTCTAAGTGTAAAAGAGTGGAGAATATGTGTTTCCTTTGCTCAGTGAAGATATGTATATTGTACAGGTAGAACTATAATCAAACCTGTGGACAGTCAGAAGTCCCCTTGCATGGGGTGGACACTTCATGTAACATTTCCTAAAAACAGGTTGGAATTTAATTAAAAGTTAATAGAGTTTGCTGAAGAGTGAGGACCTGTGTTTTATCCTGTGCAACTAGAACACTGGATTTGCTTTTATATTAAGATGAACAGAGCAAACAGAGTGGAAACAATTGAATATTATAGAGAAATGGAGAAAGGAAAGATAAATTTACTAGAACATGAACAGAGAGAGTACAAGAGGATTAAAATATCTGACATGGGACATATTGTCCCAGGGATCCTTTACATTTAAAACATATGCTTTTGTTCATCCTTTCTGTCTCTCATCTGTATGTAGGCCTGGATTACCAAATTTAGATCATACAGTTTGCACATATAAATACTCCAGTTTGATGATTCTTGCCGAGTATGCCTTCTTTCAGGCAGGCACCAACTGGAGAGAGAAAAAAAAATATATATATATATATATATATATACACATATATATACATACATTTCAATGAGTATCTCTAAAAAACACAGTGATACTTTGAAATAAAAACGCAGATGGGAAATTATAGTTCTCTATATTCCTGAAAAGATATCCCCCCTTTTTTTTATCGGTGACACCCATTGAAAACTGGTTAAATGAGGTGTGCCATCAGATTTAACTGACAGACCCAACTCCAGCTCACCTAGAAATCTTCTCTAGAAAATGAAGGTGATTGATAAAATAGAACAGAATTAAAGACACATTTAACATTAAAGGGTAATTATTCTTTGTGTTTGGTCTGAGGAGGTTCAAAGAGAACCGACAGAAAGAATAGCAAACATAGCATTCTTTTCCCAGTTCCAGGACCAAGGATGTGAAGGATGAAGTTGGGGGGTGGGCCATGTCAGTGGTAGGTGTTGGAGAAAGTGGATCAGGACTCAGATCCCCAGGCAGGGTAGCGACACCCTGAAATCACAGGCAGATGACAAAGTCCTCCTTCTTCTCTCAATAACTGTATAAATAGTACATAGCAGTGTCTGGAGGATTTTGCTTGCCAAACAGGAAAAGTATCAGTGAATCTGTGGGAACAGAATTGTTCTCACAGAATATGAAAAGCTCTGCTTATGCATAACAATTTGTAAATGGCTTGGAGTTGAACCACGGATCCTTTTCTCTTCTTCCATCCTTCTTTCCTTTTTTTCAGTTTTTATTATTATTTAAGAAATGCTATAATAACCCATATGGTGCTACAGTTTGCAGGAACTGAAGAATATTTCCTCCAGGTAATTCAACACCTGTATACTTTGTCCTAGATAATACCCAAGTCAGGTAGACTCACCCATTATACCTGCTTTCCATGGCAGAGGCAGAACACAAAGTTCTTGTTAACTGATCTATTCATCAAAATATCATCAAAGACATTATAGGTTGCTTCCAAATAGGAAAATTACTTATCTCAAATATTCAGCATTCCTTTTGTTCCCCATGAAATAAAGGAAATTCTGATCGATATTCTGAAAACGCTGGATTAGTAAAGTAACAGCTCAGCTGCTTAAAGTGTAATATGTAATGAAATTCCTGTGTTAGAGTAGAGATTTAATGATACCTTCATTAACTTGATCACTGAAATGGCAAACCCTTTCCCAGCATAACAGTTTCTATAGACACCACGAGCTTATGATCAAAATTGCTTTTCTAAATGTCCCCCTCCCCGCCCCCCCCACTTGATGGTATTTTACATCTTCTTTCTGGCTGTAAGTTACAATTAAAATAAGGAGAAATAATGCAAAGCAAAATATACTATGCATCTGTTATGTTGCTTAAATAAATATACAAACTGTGCAAAACAGATTTTCTTAGGCAAATAGCAAATGATTGTCTAGATAGGTTCTAGATTGTTGGGTTTTTTTTCACTGCCACCAGGGACCTAACAATGTGCTGCTGGAGGAATTTTCCATATGCTTTAGATACTTACCAAAGTGTGTAGATGTTCTGTCAAAAATGTTTAAATAAAAATCGATGTAATAATTGGTATCACATCATGCTTGTATTAACCCAAACATGGATTTGGGTTAAGATT
Organism: Myrmecophaga tridactyla; assembly: GCA_004026745.1. NCBI lineage: Eukaryota > Metazoa > Chordata > Mammalia > Pilosa > Myrmecophagidae > Myrmecophaga > Myrmecophaga tridactyla. The sequence goes on from PVIY010007096.1 coordinate 33,321, forward strand.
TTATCTCCCAAACATAAATATGTTTCCCCATCACATATTAGTTTGAAAACATAAAAACAATAATATTAGGGCACAGTCTGTGAAACTACAGGAAATATTTTTTTAAGTCAGTGAAAATGGTTGATTCATAGAAATTGTCATTTTTTTCTCTATGACTTTTGGAAAGTTTGTTGTTGTTTAGTATTTTTTTATATGCGATAACATATACAAATTAAACCACTAATGAGGAACCCTACAAAATTGTATGCTGTTTTCCATAGGAAAAGTTGTGAGTTTGACATTTTATGCACATAATTTCTACTAACCTATAGACAAAACTATAACAATGACCAGCATCAAGACGACACATATTAGAGCTTGAGGCAAAAGGAAAATTTAATATTACTGATTCTGTCTTTGTTTTGAAATTTTATATTTTGTTTATCATGGATTTTGACATTAATTTTGATTGTTAAAAAATATTTCATTACAATATTATTAACCCTGATTACTGAGTTTTGGCACCCCTTTAAATTTTGCACCTGAGGAAAATGTCTCACATCACTTTTCTCACCCCAGCCCTGACTCTGTAAAAAAATTATATATATTTTACTATCTATTCTGATCATTAAATTCCATGAAAAATATTGTGAAATTTCATAATCTAGTTCAGTTTGGCTTGTGTATTTTGATACTCTCAGTCATATTAGCCAAAAAAGATTATCAAATAATTTGCCCTATGCCTTTAGCAGAAGTTATATCATGATAGAGATATTTTTATAGTTTGATAATTAAACTACTTTATAATTTATATAGAATGTAAGACTACTACCTTAATATACTTAATAATTCAGAAGTTTTTCTATATTGATTTATACTTAAGAAGCATGTTTTGTTTTTTTTCGAACATGAGCAGTCACCAGGAATCGAACCTGGGTCTCCGGCATGGCAAGCTAGAACTCTGCAGTTGCGCCACTGTTGCCTGCCCAAGATACATGTTTCATACTGTGGTCCAAAGTATATCAAATCCCTTATGATATCAAAAGTTGTTACAAAAAGGATTTCCATGCTAAAATGATATTTTGAAAAGCTGCATAGTATACCACCTTTGAAGTTCATACTTCACATAAATACCCTAAGAAGTCCCGTAACAAATGCACTTATTTAACTTTGTTTGATTCAGTCCTTTCTTAAATTGCTGACCATGAAATCTTTTAGTGCATTTTTGGTACATAAAATCTATTAATACATAGGATTTCTCAGAACACAATTTTGAAAATACAGTTTTAAAGGAAATTAATAAATTATTGCTATTTTGCCATACAAAAGAGTATATGGGGACTTTTTAGACTCAATATCAATAGAATGCACAAGATTATATATGTGGCAATATTTGACATATGTATGACCTAATTTTACAGCTTAGAGAATGAAAGATAACAGGCAAAAAAAAAATACAATTCAATGTTTTTATATACCTAATTAATTTAACAGAAAAATGATCCTTTGAAAAGCACAACTCATATTCTACTTTAGCATAAGAATGCTTGATTGAGAAATTTAGAAATTCCAATACACCCTCTGGTTGTACTTTCCTTTATATATTTTCCTCCTGTATTTTATCAGGTGCTTTGATAAGTCTTCCTTGCTGACCTGACCGTTTCAGATTTCTCTTTCTTAGTGTATGTTATTTCCTCAAGGCAGTGCTGTAGCAATGATCTGGGTTCTGTAAATGTTTCACATTATAAAATCCCTCTTTGTATTAAGTCGTGAGACCTTTGAAGGTAAAGATTGTGTGTTCTTCTTTAAATAAACTATAGTAGGCAACATATACCAAGTAAAGAGTAGGTATATAATAAAAATTTATGAATTAATTAAAATAGCTAAATTGTCCATAATTGTTAAAGCTAAATTCAATGAGTACCCTTCATTAGGGAGGAATCTGACATCTCTTTTTTTTAAAAAATGTTTATTGAAGAATTATCAATGGTAGAAAAGAATGCATTGGAATATAGTCTAGTCTTTCTAGGTTCAAATCCTAAAATCCTATTCACAAGTTGTAGGAACATGAGAAGTCAATTTTAATTAATTCCGAAAATTATATCATGCTCCTACTGTGTAGGAGCAATAACGTGTCACCCATTGTAGTTTATTTAAAGATGTAAACACAAGTTTTACCTTCAAAGGATTCATAGCTTAATGAGACTAATTTTATAATGTGGAATAATTAAAGAACAATACAGATCATCCCTGAGAAGTTATCCTGATACCAGTATAAAATGGAGATAATGTTGTCTGTTTGCAGGACTATTGAGAGGATTAAATGGCATAATAAATTTGAAAGAATCTAATAGTTGCTGTCAGCATTTACTGAGTTCTTACTAGGAGCAAGGCATCCTGTTCAGGCTTTCAAAGTACTTCTGCTGAGGAAGGGACTCAGCAGGACCCTAACACTGTAAGCACAGGACTCCACAAAGGGCAAGTAGAAAGCATTTTATTTTTCACCCATTTCTCTGTGTTTGGATAAGACCTTCACCTGGTCTGCCACTTCTGTGTAGTAATATTTTCGTCATCTTTAATTTCCTAAGTGATGCAGTAGGTAAAAGATCTTGACCAATAATTTTTTTTTTTTTTAATTTGCATATGGGCAGGAGGCACCAGGGATCAAACTCCAGACCTCCAGCACAGCAGGTCGGAGCTCTGCCTGTTGAGCCACAGCAGCCGCCCTTGACCAATAATTTAATTGCCAAATATTGTGTAAAGTTAGGGCTCTTTCTTCTCTCGCCTCTCAGTAACAAGCACTATCCCCCTCCTATCAGCTTATGAACCATGGCCCTGACTTCTCGATGGTTGGGGATTTATTGGGGAAGAGAGGCAAGAAAAGAAGCTGGAAAGATCTTACTTATGGGCACTGTGTCATGTGGCATTGGTTCTCTCTAAGTTTGGTGGATTTTTTAAGTTGACTCTTTCTCAGAATCCATTTCTCTAGGATTTCCCTGATGAAAATATCCCCAATGCATTGTCCTGTCATGAAGGAGATTAATCTCACCCTTTAGTCCCTGGCATTTGTCGATCTGCCTCCTTTACTGAGTTGCAGTGCCCCTTCATGTATCATTCTTTGACAAGATTTGGAATGATACCACATCTGCTCTCTTCCATGGGGCCATATTGATCCATGAAAAATATCCCACATCTGAAATAGAAGGAGTTTATCCAGTTCCCAGTTCCCAGTTCCCAGTTTAGGCCCATCTCTCTCTCTCTGTCTCTTTCTCCTTCATCTCTATCACTCATTCCCCAGTACAATCTCCCTTATTAGCCACATCCTCAGGGCTATGCCAGAAACCAGCCTGCCATGCCTACATACTAGAGAACTGGAAGAGATACATTCCATTTCTTCCATCTCACATCATAAGAAAGAGAGGAAAATTCCACCACACTTTAACAATATTCTTCAAAGAAATTTTCTTTTTTCTTGTTTCTCAGTTGTCACCTTTTTTATACCCTTGGGATAGAGGTTAGGCCAAGGTCTGCAAAACGTACTACTTTTTCAAGACTTCTATAAATGGCCTAACATTTCACATTGAGGTATCCCACTAATTATTTTGTTTCCAGACTTTTAGAAACACAGACCATGAGAGAGAAAAAAAAGTCAGATTTTAGTAAATAAAATCCTTTTTATTACCTTTCATGTGTTGGAGAAATACTTTCCTGATGTTCCAAATACTTCTGTTTCTCCAAATTAAAAAAAGTTAGAGGGACAAAGGTTGTTATGTCTACAGAGGACCCAAGATGCTTAATAAAATCTTGGTCTCCACTCCCTGAATTTTATTATTAGTTCTTAACATTCCGAGTATGCCAAAGTTTACGAAAATGTCAGTGTTTTTATTTATTTATTTCTTTTTCTTTTTCTAAAGACTACAAAATATCTTAGTTTTCCAAAGCTGCTATCACAAATATCATAAATGTGTTTGGGTTTAACAACAGGAATTTTTTCATTCAGTTTTGAGACTGGAAGAAGTCTAAAATTGTGATATTGGTGAGACTTGCTCTCTTCCAGAGTTCTAGCATTCTGGTATTGGCCACCAAAAATTCCTGAGCTTTCTTAGCTTGCATATCTGACTCCCATCACAAGTCAATGTCCTCTCCTTTCTCCTCTGGATTCCCACTGATTTACTGCCTCTCCCTGTGGCTTCCTCTGACTCTGGCTTTCAATTTCTTCTCTTTATAAGGCCTCTTGTAATCCAGATTTAGGCCCACCCTGCTCCAACTGGCCACACACTAACTAAAATTAACATCTCCAATTGGTCCTATTTAAACTGGGTTCCCAGCCACAGGGACGCAGATTACAGTAAAAAATGTGTGTTCATTGATGCTCACAGTTCAAACCACCATATGAAAGAAGGGGAATCAGTTCTTTATGATGGTTTTGTATCACCTGAACATATCCTCTATTTAAGTCAGTGAGAACAGGCCTAAACAAGAGCAAAATCTGCCACCTTCAATACATATAAACACAGACACCAAAAACTTTGCAGTGTATAGATGATGGTCATTATTTTCTAGAGATTTGGAGAAGAGAAAGAACAGTACAGGCAAAAATGATCAGTATTTTTGTCAGTATTTCTGTGTATGGTGTGTAGATCAATTGCCTCAATAGCAAGAATATAATTCTAATTTTGACACAAGTGGCAAAGGACCTATTTATCAAAGTGCTGTTTTTAAAAATTGGCTCTATCTTCTGAATACTTTTAATAATTATCAAAAACAAATAACCAAACTTGTTTTTATCATTGTATATTAGCTAAAAATTGTTTTCAGTTTTTTACATCTAGGAAACTAGTATTTCCTACTTCCCAAATATGAAATATACCACATTTGAAAACATACCTCTATGAATGAGTAAACTAAATTATGCTCCTAAACATGTTCCTCTATACAAAATCAACAAAATGGAAGTTAGACTTGTGTTCCCTAGTAAGGTAATTTAATTTCTCCTCATTCAGATGAAAAATACAGTGATTTGGCAATCAACATTCATTTGGCCTTTGTAGCTTGAACTTTTATATTTTAATTAAGATCCATATCCATTAACCAACACATCATTACAAAGGTCCCTTTATCTTTTTCATTGTTTTTATGTTCATGTACTTTTAAAAATTACCTTTATATCAAATTAATTCAGCCCAAATATCTCATTATATATCAATGCTTTAAAAAAGTATTTAAAATAAATTACCTATTCCTGTAACAACCATTTCACAAAGGCCAGATGAGTCACTTCTACTCCTGTTATTCTGCCACATCCAATATGAAATGAAACCCAGTTTTACAGCATAGCTTTTTTTGTGTGTGAACAGAAGGACATGGTGAGCTCTAGAAAAGGAATAAAAGAATAGTTTTACTATGGTGAGGAATTAGGTTTAACATATTGACTTCAAAAGTAGTATTTAACAATTATATGATACAAACAACTCAGTTGATTCTTTTCCAAAGTTAAGAATCAAGACACAACAAAGTTGGTGGATTTATATACACTAATGCTGAGCACATTTGATCATTAATAAATTGCTGAAACAGCAGTAGGCAGCATCTGGACTGTTCAATGGATGCTTTCCAGCAATGTGTTGAATAGATCAGCCACTTTCATTTAAAATATCAAAATATAGTTCCTGAGATGTTTGTTTGAGATTTAAAAAAAACAGGGATTTTCACAAGTTAGTGAAGTGAATTTCAGACAGTCACCCACCCGTGCCTTATCATTCATATTTATCTTTTCTTCCCTGGCTTCTCAACACAATGGTAGACATGACTGAGAAGTCTTAAATGTGAAGAAGCATCCATGATATGATAAATTTATAACAGTTGAGATTTTTTTCAGTGGTGGTCCCCTCTTTTCTATTTCTTTCATATTCCTCAATAGAACATAAAAAAAAAAAACATTTAAATGTAATACATTATTCCCTTTCCGTTCCTCTCAGTTAAGTGAAGTCAATTGCATTGTGAATTACCACATTCAAAATAAGGAGATAGCCCATTAGTTTACAAAGTTATTTGTAAAAATGTTGTGGCTTGGGATGGCTTAGCATGCTGGGCATTTTTACTGGACTTTCATATTGTCTAAGCTTTAATCCTTAGAATGGATAACTGAATCATATCCATATGTCCCAAGACGCAACAGCCTGTGACCACAAAATGAGGTCACTTTGATTATAAATGACTGAATTAATGGAACTTGAATTGATCCCAATCTGATTTTAGAAAATTTGACCCATCAAAATATTCTAAAGCTTGTGTTGGATGTCCTGAAAGAGTGTTACACATGAGCCCTCAGAAGTTTACCAGCTAGTCAAAGACAAACGTGACAGAACCAACAAAAACTTGGCCAAAAGGGAAATTTAGAGATGGCAAACATTTTAAACAATGATTTTTCACAAACTATTAATAAATTTAAACTCCTTCTTTTTTTCACTAATGTCATCCCTGCCTCATAACTCCTCTTCTGACTAAATTGGTTATTCAGTCCTTTGCCAGCCCCTTTGGCAGCTGGTGGACATAGAGCAGAAGATTCAAGATAAAGGACAGTAATCCCATAGGCTTTAGCCCTCTGTCCCTTTACTTTCTTCCTTCTCCTCCCACCCACTTCTCTCCCTAAACTTTTAGCTCAGTACAGTTGAGATCACATTCGAGCTGCTGCCCTTTTCTTCCTTCCATTGTCTGGCGTCTTTCCTTGTCAAAGCCTGTTACCACCAAGATGCTTGGAAAAGCCTCGCTGCCAACTCAGCTTTGCCATGAAAAGACCAGGGTCCAAGCTGACTACAAAAGCCTGCAGCAGACCCTCCGTGCTTCATGAAGAGATGTCAGGATGGCCCTGCTCTGGACTCTGAGTCTCAATTTCTCACCTGATCCTTGAGGCAGTCTGCCTGTCTTGAATATCGCCAAGTCTCAATGAATAAAAAGATTCACCAGTTTCTTGCTCTTTCATTTGCAACCATAGAGATCACAAGGATGGTTGGCAATACATTAAATGCTAGCTACTCCATATTTTCCTCTTCCCCACTGAGGTTCTCATTATTACCTCTTTCATATTTAAAAATTTTGTTTTTATCCATACCAATGGCTTAACCTACACAGAGAAAGAGAGTGAGAGCTACATGATAAAGGATACCTTACTAGGAATATACGTGTGCTGTATGGTTTTCCATTTTTCCAGTTCCACTCTTGACCCTTCTCATTATTTCTCTGTTCCCTGGAGACCAAACTTAGTAGATTGCTTCAACAAGTTCCCTTCCTTCTAGCTTGATTTTGTTAATGAGAGGCAGAGTAGAGACTGAGGTCAAGATCTTAATTCCATTGACAAGCTCCTGGAGAGTTCACAGCAGCTGGCAGTGTCGCTCTACCAAAGGCCACAGCTTCTATCTCCTGTGAGATGGCCCTTTCGTGTAGCTGTTTCTCTGATTTGCAAGTAATCATTTCTTCGTGGCTTCAAGATAGAGGCTGTAATGGTTCCCCACAGTCAGCAGTCCTGGGGTTCTTCACCAACTTATGCTGGTTTCCCTTGTGAACTCTGTTCAGCTATCTTGTTCGGATATGAAATCTATTTCCAGCCAGAGCTCTAGTTCAGTCTGCTCCCATCACGGTAAGTCACACATGTCCTGTGACAGCACTTAACAAAGGAGAGATATAAGACCATGTAGTTCAAAATGTTGTGATGTTCTTCTACCCCTACAGCTAAAGCGCTCAACCTGTGACCTGGATAGATACTGGCTTCTTTCCTTTATCCATTCACACACTGAAACTTTCTGGCTTAGCTTAATTTATTTCTTTTATTTATCTGAGTCATTTAACAATGTGAAATGATTCCATTTAAATATGAGATCAGAGAATGTTTTCCTATATGGTGAGAACTTCATGCTCACACACCTAAAGGACAGCTTTTGAGAAAGTACGAAAGCAAAACAGTTGCCCAGTTCTTTGTGCTATAGGGAGCGCTTAGTTTCTGCATGTGCCCACCGAGAATGTTATTCAATGACAGCCACTCTGTGTTGTGAATCAGATTCAGTCATTCCTTGTAAGTAAAGGCAGAGGCAGCGACAAATTTTGACATATTTGCTGATATCTAAAATGATATGAGACATGAAATAAAAAGCCACTGTGAACATTGCTTCCCAACTGAGAGAGAACTCACTGAGTGAATACAGTTCCAACACATCCTATACAGAGTAAAGCAATATTCAGAAGTTCACTTACTTGATGTATGGTAAAATGAGCCATCTTCTCTCCCACTAGTCCATCACTCCTAAGTTTAACTCTCCAAGGATTTCCTTATAGGAAAATTTGCAATTTTAACAGCATTTTACATATTTATTTTATTGGAAAACTTGTCATAAAGAAAAGTATAGAAAGTTTTTTCAGAATCCATTCTTTTTTTCACTGTCACCAATAAAAATTGTTAAAAATGTTGTAATTGTGGGCACACTATTCATGCAGTTCTATTTCCCTGTATTTTTGTTAAAAGCTCTGTCACAAGTAAGTGGTCACATTATCAGACCCTTTGTAAACAGATTTTTCATGCTAAGAAATATTCCATTGTGTGGAATCATTATATGATATATACATCATAAAATGCTAAATGATTCCCAGTTATTGGATATTTAGATTGTTTATAGTTCCTAATTATTGAAAAACTATGAACACCATTAAACATACGAATTTTGAATTATGTTATGATTAGCTTCTCAAAAGCATAATTCCTATGCCATAGTACGACGACATTATTGGAAATCTTGACATCTATTACTGAATTCCACTCCAGGATGTGGTTTATCCTCCTCCCAGAAATTGGGAAAAAGGTCTGTTTCCACACAGACCTCTATTTTGGCCCTATATTTTAACCTAACTAGGAACTACATATTGGAAAATTTACATAATAAGTTTCCAATGTAGATATAGCATGCCCATTTGTTATTAGATCTATTTCCTGGCATTTGTATTTTGAGACTTTGGGAAACTACAATCTTTTATATTGCACTTCTAGGGTTATTTCTATTACATTTATGTTTTGAAGCTACTGAATTTTTAATGTATTTTATTTCCTAATCTTCAATAAATTTCAGCTATTGTGACCCTTCTAATTGTCTAACATCAAAATAAATTTATAATGCTTCAAGTATCTTGACCAAATCAATAAACTTCTTGAAAACTATTATTGTATCTTCATGTATATCACTAATTTTCAGGGACAATAAAACATTCAAAATACTCTATTTCATTTGAAATTTTATAAAATCCGTCTTTTGGCTTTAAGATTGTCAAAGGAGCCCTTAAAATATACCAAATAAACAAAAAGTAAATCATACTGTTGTCTCTACTTTTATTTCCATGATAGTCCTGCTTTCTAAAGGTTGAAATATATTAAAAAAAAAGTATTGGTAGCACTTTACCTTTATAACCTTAAGACATTCACTCAAACTGTTCTGCAAAACAATTTTCAATTTCTGACCTTCTGGTCATTTTTCTGATATCCAGCACACCCAAGCATGTTGCAAGACCTTACGGCAAACTGCTTCCTGAATGTATGATGTATGATGTCTGTCTTTATTCACCCTAATGGCAAGTGAAGGTCCAGGACACCACTTTCCTTAGAAAAATAAAGTAATAGGAAAATTGAGAAGCTGTGTTCCTCACAGCAGAATAATTTCCGAAGTCAAATAATTCACTTATTTGTGTGTTGTAATCAGATCGATTCTCTGACATACAAAGTCCAAGTTGGAATTCTCTCAGTGAGGAAAAGTTGTATCTCTCACACAAAAATCATATGTGAGAAGAACAAATTGCAGGAGAATGTGAATTGCCAATCCCTGTAACAGAACTATGGTCACAGGAGGTCCCTGTTTCACTTTTCTGTTCAATATTTAGAGGTACACTGGGAAGTCAAAGTCAGAAGTTCCAAGTGCCTTGAATTTGTAAGGAACAGTTTACCTTGGAACATGACTGTTTATGAAGATGAAATGAGATAAGCATGAAAACTGCTTAAATACATAGAAGTGTGATAGACAAATAAAAAGTATTATTATTTGGGTCAAAAAAGTTTGAGGACAAATAATCTTCTTTTCCCTCACAGTGGTGTTAGGAGTGTAGTTGGGCTGTAACATGAGCTTTCATCAGCTAAGATAATTCATAAAGAAAAATAAGCCCAACATCTTATCTATGTCTTTTGAAAGCATAAAAGGGACATAAAATGAATGGAAGGTTCTAATATAGCAGGTATATAAGACTAAACACCAAGTGTTTAAAATTTCTAGGTCATAAATAGATTTAGTTGTATGTGCTTGCCTGAGACAGAAGTTTACACTTTGGAAGTAAAAATGTTGAGATGGCTTTGAATGAGTCATTCCTTATTGTCTCTCTAGGACCTAAAGTGCCTGGCACAAAGGAAATGTCTCAACATATTCTTTTAAGTTAGTAAATGCCAATTTGGCATGCATTTTTGTCCAAAGTCCTCCAGTTATCAGATCTCCATATTAGATTACCCTTGAGATTATTGTCCCCACTAGTGTCCGAAAGCAGAAGCACAAAATGAAGGAACAAGGGAACTAATGGTCTGAAAAACCATAACGTACTCTTGCCACTGACCTCAAATATTGTTCTTTTAATCTAAAAAGTTTTCTTGCCTCAGCCAATCCAGAATTCATATAGCCAAATTTTCAAGCCCCTTTACAATGTCATATTATCTCTAAGGATGGATACTTTGTAGGTTTATACACCAGTGCCTTAGCTAATTTGAGTTTATAGGCAGTTCTTCATATCATATATTGCCTCCTTATACATACTATCTTAACTATTAACTCGTAGACTTCTCTTACTTTTTGCGATAATAAGCACTAAAGCAGTTGAGTGAAGCAGGTTATCATGTGTTCATTGCAGACAGCACATTCTGTGCTTCAGTTATCCTGAAATTTCCATACATTGGTGATAGATAGTAACAAAGCAAAGCCCAAAATGTGAAAAAAAAAAAAAAAACAAACATGTGTCCCTCTGGTGGTTCCTCATGGAGGCCCCTGGGTTGAAGCCAAACTTCCCATTAACAACTGTGCAGTTGTCTACTCTGCAGGTAGCTGACGGGTGAGCATTCTGAGCCAGCTTGGCTCCCGGGTGCTGGAATGATGTATTTCTCTTTGACTTTTTCATCTTGTGGCTCCTGGCAGTGATCTTCATTACCAAGCCCCTTATCAGAACGTTGGTCTTAGTCTCTTCCTGCTTCTGTAATAAATTGCCACAACTTTGGTGACTTAAAACAATAAAAATAATGTGTTCTTTTGGTTCTGGGGACCAGAAGCCGAAAACGAAGGTGTTGGCAGGGCTATGACCCTCTATAGGCTCTAAGGGAGAATCTTCCTTGCCTCATCCAGTTTCCTGTACTGTTACGCATTCCTTCACTTGTGGCAGCATAACTCCAAGCTCTTCCTCTATCTTCACCTGGGTTTTTATGTGTCTCCTGTTCTTATATTAGCACTTGTCATTGGATTTAGAGACTACCCTGATCCAAGATGATCTCATAGACCCTTTTTCCAAATAAAGTCACATTGACAGGTTCTGGGGCATGGACATACCTTTTAGGGGGCCACCATTCAAATCACTACACTGATGGATTGGGGATGACTCATATGCAGCATTCCTACTGTCCCCTATTTCTTTAGCTGTTCTTTCTCTCAACCTTTACCTTCCTTACCAAAACTCTCTTTATGTTCTTCCCTCAATTAGTCCTTGTGATAAGTCTCAATGGAGCATGAAATTTGGAATCCAAACAATAAGCAGTTGAAAATTAGGCTCTGCAGAAATAGAGAACTTCAGCCTGTTTTATAACCCCTTTTTTTATTGAGAGTCAGAAGTGAAATTTTTATTCAATTTAGGGCTAAGTCACTCTTCCTGTATAGAGAAAAGAAGTCGTATAAAGCTAAAGCAAGTGATATTTAACACATTCATCTTTTTTTAAACATTGAATGATTACAACCTGCTAAGTATATGAATGTAAAACCAAGCTTAAACTTCCTATGTTTAAGTTTTTTATTTACTATGGAACCAAAATGTATTTACAAATGAAATAAAAACAAAACAACTAAATATAAGTAATTCAAATTTTGGCATAAATTTATTTATTGGCGGACAATTATTTTCTGAAACTGAATCACCACCGTCAAGGCAAATATGATTAGGAGCACTGGATATAGATTCATCAGGATATGATACTGTGACCCTTGTGCTGGCAGATTGTCCTACTATTCTCTGCATCCAAATGGCTGCCTAACATATTATCATGTTCTGGGATGAACTGGCATTTGGTCTTCCCTTGGAACAAACTCTGATCCTTTCTCCTTATTACAACAAATAAAGTGCTACTACTGACCATTAGAGTAATAAAAATAAATAAATAATAGGGGTAAAATGTCAAAATAAATTTATTAGATTGAAATGTTAGTGATCAATGAATGGGAGGGGTAAAGGGTATGGTATGTATGAATTTTTTTTTTCTGTTTTCTTTTTATTTCTTTTTCTGAATTGATGCAAATGTTCTAAGAAATGATCACGATGATGAATATACAACTATGTGATAAGAAAAAGAATATTCATACTGTATGTTGATTGGTTTTTGTTCTAGTTTGCTAACTGCTGGAATGCAATATACCAGAAACGGAATGGCTTTTAAAAGGGGGAATTTAATGCATTGCTAGTTTACAGTTCTAAGGCTGAGAAAATGTCCCAATTAAAACAAGTCTATAGAAATGTCCAATTTAAGGCATCCGGGGAAAGATACCTTGGTTCAAGAAGGTCAGCGACGTTCAACATTTCTCTCTCAGCTGGAAGGGCATGTGGCGAACATGGCAGTGTCTGCTGGCTTTCTCGTGGCTCTACCAAAAAGGACTATCTCCAAAATGTCTCCTCTTTTAAAGGACTCCAGCTAGCAACTCCACCTTCAGTGGGTGGAGACACACCTACATGGAAATCATCCAATCAAAAGTTACCACACACAATTGGGTGGGTCACAACTTTATAGAAACAATCAAAATGCTCCCACCTGGCAATATTGAATGAGGATCAAAGGGCATGGCTTTTCTGGGGTCCACCACAGATTCAGACCAGCACAGTTTTATTAATAAAAATTAAAAAAGAAAAACAAATGTGACTACAGTTACTAAAAAGAACATAAGATGGTAAACTATAAGAAAATCATATATCTCCAAAATCAAACTTCCTACACTAGCTTAAGAGTTGAGCAGATGCTTCTTCTCTGTATTTGAAATGAGGATACTAGAATTACCCCAATCTGGAAAGCTGGGGAATGAGTAGTTTGATTATACTTTTTATTATTAACTCAATACCAGGGTTTCTAAGGAATTATTCTTTAAATGAAAAAAGTTCTCACTTTAGTCTGATTCTTCTTTGGAATGAGAAAAGCAATATACAAAATATATATATATATATCACTCAGTTTTTTCCAATTAGCTTTAAGCTTGATCTTGACAAGGATAAAGGATATTTATTATTGACTCTCAACAAATTGTTTTAGATCAGAGATATTTTGACTTTAGTACATTGCTCTTAACAACATCATTGTTATTAAAACAGAACAAACATCATTCTATATGAAAACTAATCGCAGAGGACTAATTCACGGTATGTTTACTCTACACACACATAAAGTATACAGGAATATGCTGGTTCTCCAAGTATCTAGAACAGTAAAGAAAAGAAGAAGTAAAGGTCTCAATTATCTAACATATCATAGCATATAGCATAACATATCAAAGTTTGATTCATCTACATTAACCCAGATAATTGCCCAACTCATATTTTGCTATGCACTTCTAGTTATGTAATGTCAAAGTTAGATGGAAATGATTTCATCTGTGACTTTGCCAAGACATAGTGAAAGCATTCCATTTTACAGAATGTGGGAAGTAATTTGGAGCATGATCTAGTTCTTAAAGGACAAGAGATGGCATCACAAAAACTTCCATTACCACTGCACTAATTAGTATCTTCCATGATAGCCAAAATAGGTGTGGCTAGGGCTGAACATTAAACCAACATAAAATAAACTGCTCTCTCCCTAGTAGTTTATCTTCCTTGTTGATGGCTGATATATTTTCCCTCAGAAGCCAAGGAAACTGTTCTTTGCCATCCTGTGTCTCTGACTAATTATAGCATTTTATTATTCTGCATTATGACATTTTCTACCACAAAGTAATAACATAACTAAGAAATTAGGATTTGAGGGATGATTATGGTTGCTGAATCATTATATAGATATTCTTTTTTGCTTTCTGATATATTGGAGTAGACAGAGAGAAACACCTGAAATCTATAAACTGTAATCCAGTTGCCTGATCTCTGATAATGATTGCATAGTCTTAATCGTGTGCCCTTGTGATTGTAAAAACCATGTTACTAATCTTTATTTGTACTCATTTATCCAGTTTTTTTCTTTTTTACTTTAGAATCCTGTGATCATAAAGACAAGCCCCTAATGTTTATTAATGAAGGGTCTTGGGTCCGCCTAGAGCAAATTCACCCCAAGTCCAAAGTTATCTTGATGACCAAGACTGGACTAACCAAGGTGGGCCCACTTGACATGCACGCAGGTTAGACTTTATCCTACAAGTCTTAGGGTACCGAGACCTCATTATAATACTAAAAATCATGTCCATCTTCATATCAAGGTAGCTGCTTTCTTATATATGTTCTGTGACGAAGCGTGTAATCAATCTTCACATGCTCAATAATCAAATCAACGCTTATTACATCATCTGGAGCCATTGTGTTCAGTATCTTAAAACCTGGCCCTCTTTTACTGCTATAAAGCTATCAGAATTACTGCAGTTTGGGGAGACAGATTTTGTTGGAGCTGTCAGACTATCAGATCTCCTACTTGGTGTCTGATAATAAACTTCTTCTCTCTTTGAAACCATGGTGTCTCAGGAATTAGTCATTTGAGTGCATGGGCAAAAGAATCCACTGCCTTTGTCAGGTAACAACAGTAGAAGGAGAAAAAATATCCTATAAGTCTTCAATAAAAAGTAATGCATAGGGTACATGGGTGGTTCAGTAGTAGAATTCTTGCCTTCCATTCAGGAGACCCGGCCCCGGGTTTGCTTCCTGGACCATGCACTGCATGCCTCCTGCCAAAAAAAAAAAAAAAAAAAAAAATAATGCATAAAGCAGGATTGCTAGTATGTCTTGAAAACTAAAAAACTTGAGGAAGATGTAATATTTTTCCACATCTGTGGACAGTGTTCATTCATTGTATCTGTGAAATGAGTTTTAAAAATATACCAAAATGGCTTTACTTTATTGTAAAGCACAGACAAAAGGATTCGTGAAGTCCATAAATCACTGAAAATTCAAATCAGTTGACCATCAGTTGGTCTCTTCTTTTTATTTAGCTTACTTAGCACTTCTACTTTGTACTTTGAATTTTCAAAGTGCTTATCAGCCTTATTAGTTAACCCTTGTAATGTGTCCGTGAAGTAGATGGATGGCAAGCATTAGGGTGACATACATTAGTGTACTCCTTTGAGGGATGCCAGCACTGAAGCACAGGGAGGTTAAATGATTGTTACAAGATTACCCATCAAGTCTGAAAAAAAATAAAAGGTTGGGGGAGGTCTCAATTTCCTACCTTTTAAATTGTTAGCAATAACAAAGGTAAAACTAAATATAAAATTATCTACAAGAATCTAATGTGTAGTCTCCTTTAAAAATGAAAGTTCCCAATTGCATTTTCTTAGGGTACTGAAAATCTCTCCATTGAGGAAGTATATTAGATATATATTTCTTTGTCACTTCCCCATTTAAGATGGGATCATCTTAAAAGGCTATGACATAAATTGTTGTGGAAAAGATCGATTAGTTTAAAAGCTTTTTCCTTTTAACAGATCAGATAGTCATTATATTTCACCCTTTTGAGTGTGATTTTCATTGAGCCATTTTAATCATTTATTCATTTGAAAAAATTTCACCCAAACCAAGAGTTTCTACAAATCTATTTATCCATTCTGTCCTTTATTGCTAATCCCTGAGTTTGAACTTCTAAGAATTGGGGACAACTGCCCAACTCAAGAATCCATCTCTTTGGAAACACTTTTTTTAGTTTTATTTTTTAAGAGCTCATCTGTTCTCTTCATGGGTCAGACTCACCACCTCATTTATAATCTTTTCTCTCATTTCAGAACATCATTAGGGAATGTTTATGCAATATGAAAGAGGCATATGTTTTGAAGCTGAGAATAAAAAGAAAGACATTGCAGTCAGTTTGATGATAAGAAGCCTAAGTGATTCATTTTTTTGGATGAATCAGTCTTTTTATTTCACATACTTCCCCTGTTATTTGACCCCTTCTTGTTATTTTACTCCTGGATGGACCTTTTATTTGGAAATGGATACAGGCAAAAAAAAGTGTTCAGGGTAAAATTCATTTTATTCCATCATTTCTTTTGTAAGATAAATGAAAAACTGGTGGGAAATAAAGTTGAAACTAGTTTGATAAATAAAATTTACAGATATAAGTTATTTAGCTCTCTTGCTCTTAAACAAGGAATCTGGCATATTGAAAATTGGAAAACATCATGAAATAATGCCTGATATTTGTAGTTTTTTTTTTAATTTTATAAAGTACTCCTTTATTCAACATTTAATTTGACCCTTATATTAAGTTTGAGAAACAGGTAAAAATATAAAGCCCAGAGAATGAGACTTATCAAAGTCACATGCATAATAACTTAAGAGTTAGAGATGAATCTGTTGAGACCAAGTCCAGAGCAATTCTGGGTGTAATTTCCCTCGTTGTCCTAAAAAATACTTTTGTTAAGATTACACTGTAGTTCTATGGAGCATATTCACAAAATATCTTAGAGGTTGCACAAAGACACGTGTGTCTAAAATTATAAATATGAAGGTCATAACCGAGACAAGAGGCCAATAAAATTCTGTTATTAACCCACATGAATATAATCCAAAATACCTAACATTTTCAGTAAATTGTTAGAAACTTTTGTCCCCTTACCTGCAATTAACCAAGTGGGTGGTTTCCAAATGAAAATTGATCCAGAAATGTTTCCTGTGATTATGCAAGGGTTAAAAATTACCTTAAAAACCTCCAAAAAATACCTTATTCTAAAAATACTTCAGTGAAAACTCAGAATATGTCCGAGTTTTTTAGAACTCCTATTAACCTGTATAAATTGTTTAATACTTCACTTATCCTTCAAATGGGCCATTAACAAGAGTCAATATGCTTCTAGAATGACCCATATGGGATGGGTTAAGTGGGACCTATCACAAATGGGACAAATCCCATGACATACTTGATGAAATCGTGCTTCATGGGATTCAAATCTTTGTTTGATACCTTTACCTAGAGAACTGAGTCAACAGGGTAACTGAGTCAAATCCTCTTACTCTGACATTCAAGACCCATCAAGACCTGGTTTCAGTTTTCCTTCAGCCTTCTTCTAACTACTCACTCTCATAAATTTGTCTTATTTGCTGAACCAGACTCCTGCCATTTCTTAAGATTTCTTTTATGCTCTTTTAAATGTGCTCCTAAAGCATATGACCCTTTCCCCTTGTCTATCCAAATCTTATTTTGTTACTACTCAAATCTAAACAGAGTTCCTTCAAAATCCTTTCATGTTGGACTCCAACTTCTCCTCTATTTAATGCTAATTTGACGTTTAAAAGCATTTCCATTCCTGAATCATATTAGGCATTTTAAAACCTCTGGCATCATTTCACTTTCAGATTCTTACTTTTTAAGTGAATCAATATAATCAAACATATTCTTTGCTAACAATCATTAAATATTAGGAAATTTAGGAACAGACACTGAGCTGAACACTTTAGATACTTTTTCTCACTCAGAAGCACATCATTTCTATTTGACAAATGAACACATGGAGGCCTGGAAAGTTTAATTTATGTCATCACTGGTATAGTACCAAGATGACTGGTAAAGAAAAAATTTGAAGCCATGCTTTTCTGACTCTATAATCTCATATTATATTACCACAAAACATCTGTCCAGGATTACAGCAGAAGATGGAAGTTACAAATTCAAGTTATTTGTTTACTAAATGGATTAATGTGTTTTTGAATGGATGCTGGAACAGAAAATCAATGTTAACAGAAAACAAGTGAAATCAAAATAAAGTCTGTAGTTCAATTAATAGTAAGGTACCAAGGTTACTTTCTTTGTTTTGACAAATGTATGTACCATCACTAAGTAAGATGTTAGCATTAGAGGAAGCTGGGTGAAGCACATACAGAAATTATCTGTACTTTCTTTGCATCTTCTTTTGCAAATGTAAATTTATTCCAAAAGAAAACTGTTATTTAAAATTATTTTATTTGTTTATGGTTGATGTTTTAGTTGTATTTTCTCAATTATGTGATTTTTCTGCTCTTCCTTGGTCACTTTGTATTGTGTGAGCCTCATTAACGTAATCTGTCTTCTTGCTCGTGTGTGTGTGTGTGTGTGTGTGTGTGTGTTTGTGTACTTGATTTAGCTCCTTACAACAACGTCAGCTCCATAATCATGGTCACTGTGTCTTCTTAATTGTTTTATTCCTCCACATGTCTCTTATACATAATGGGAATGCAAACAAAAAATTATGAATTAATTTCACTTTTAGGTTTTTAGAGTTGGAATAGATTTGCATATGTCAACTCAGTCTCTATTCCTACACTTCCATATTCACCCAAGGTACATAGCAACAAGGTTGTCAGTGAGAATACAGTTGTAGCCCATAGTTATTAAGTGAAAGAGCTAAATGAGTCATAAGATCTCCAAATTACAGTACATGACACTGTTGCAAATATCCATTCCCAGCTGGTAGAATTAGATGTTTTGGAGAATAGACTCCACTATTATGCACTGTCCACCATTCAAGAACTACAGATTTCAAATTCAGAAAAAAAAAAGGGGACTTTTCTTTCCAAATAAATAACTATAATCTGATGTTCATTTGTTTGTTTTCCCCAAAATGCATTGAATCCTATGTGACAGGCTTTTAAAAACATTTCCGTTTCATTCTTCTTGGCCTGAGTAAGAGAACTTGTAAAATAAAAATGAAAAATAATCCCACACCCTTCTTTTTGGTTGTCAGTTTCCCTGATTAAAAAAAAAATCATATTGCGTTAGACATTAGGAAGTAAGATATGTGACTTCATAAAGGTACAAATCTTTCCCAATCCCAGACTTTCAAATCTTTCACAATCCCAGACTTCACGCTCAGTTCTAACAGCAGCACTACCAGCAAGTTCCTTCCATTGCAATGTGTGAAAAAGTGGCAACTGTTGCCAACAGAGAATTCCACCCCTCCTATTAAATAACAGCCCGCCTCCTCCTGAGCTTGAAGGTAGCTTAAAAATTAACCCCCAACATCAGTGTGCCTTGCCTCATTGGTGGATCTAACAAATAAGTGACAAGTGAATTTGAATGATTTGCCCTTGACACCTCCGAATACTGCTCAGGACAGTGAATTAGTGGGATACTGTGATGGCATATCACAGCATCCTGGTTTCTGAGCAATTTCGTACTTAAGAGCAGAATGACAGGGAACTTTGAAGTCATCAAATTTCTCCACTCACGCCTTGAAAATGGGAATAAATGTGCCAATCTATACGATTGTTCTTCCCTTGCCATCAATCTTGTCAAAATGGAAATTGACATGGGAATCAAATCAAATGTGCTTCAGCAGATAAGAGAGAAATAATGTATATTTTTCCTCTTGAGTCACACAGAACAGCATAGCTTCCCGCTGTGCCAATTTGTCTTGGGCTAGTGGTTCTGAAGGTGAAACTTTGAAGGTCCTATGAATGAGAAACCAGTACCTCACAGGGGGAAGTAGACATAGAGCAACGTACTGCCAAATAAGGTATCCCCCAGAATATACTGTATGTTGCGTTTTTTTGAAATTTCTGAGTGTACACAATATTCTCTTGAATATTGGTAGAAATAATTAAAAGAGCAGCTATAAAGTTATATGTAGAATATTTTCATACTAAAAAATCAAGAAAACTCTTTGGGAAATTTTGATGATATTCTTTTCTGAGACTTTATCTTTTTTTCTGTCCCTCTGCCATTGTTTGTTCTCAAGTCCTGTAATTCTCCTGTGTATATGTGTATGGGGAAAAGAGGGAAGGGTTGCACAGGTAGGGTAGAGAAGGACTACAAAAGAAAATGAAAGAGGAACTGATAGATAAAGCTTGACCTACTTGAAGATTGAAATTCGGTCAGTGTCAAAGCCAAATGTGATTCACTTCACAAACCATTCATTCATACACTGCCTACGTATGTGCTTTCCTTACTAACACTATTATATTCCCTTCAGTAGACCCAACCACTATGATAATTTACTCACTTTTTTTACTTAATTCTTTGTAAGGTAATGAATGACATGATGTCCTCATTTCTAAGCCCAGATATAATTTTTCTAAACAGGAAGTCGGCAGATAATTCCTAATTATATTTGACATTCATGAGATTATCTTTTAAAATATATCAAGGCTGCCTACACGAGAGATCCAAACATGATAATAAGGCTCCTTCTCCTCCCCCTCCCAGTAACTCACCAGCAAGTCAGATTGTCTAGGAAAATCTCGTTACAGCATAACTTACTCTCCAAGAAACTATTAGCAGAGAGAAAGCAGGGAGAAAAGTAACCCAAGTGATTGTCTGCAAATTGACACAGATAAACTGTTCTTTGGCCACAATGCTGGTCCAGGAATCTGGAGAGCTGCAGAAAGTTATTTTCAGATATAACATTGAGAGTAGAGCTGAATGATGGTACATAGACATCCGTGAATTGCTATGAGTGTCACCCAAGTGGGAGAACCATAAGAAAATTATTTGGGCCAAAGCTATATTCCAAGGAACAGCTATAGTCAAATTTTCACGTTCCTATAGCTGACAATTTAATTGGAAAGGCTGTATTAAACAATTTGACTGCAATGGGCAAGTGACTACAAGATTTTGGAGCCATATTCATAACCACAAGTTCATGTTTTCTCCTTGAAGACACTAATTTAATTCATCTACAAAGTACTGGATTTTATTGTAGATGGAGTTGGTTTCTTTCCAGGAATCAATTCCCATTTTAAAAGTAGGCCTAAAATGTCTGGGTTTCAGCCAGTTAATTCTGAGAGGTGAATAAAAAGATTACTAATTTCATGTTGTATTAGTTAGGGTTCTCTGGAGGAACAGAATCAGCAGGGAACACTTGCAAATATAAAATTTATAAAAATGTCTCACGTGACCGTGGGAACACAGAGTCCAAAATCCGCAGGGCAGGCTGTGAAGCCGACGATTCCGATGGAGGGTCTGGACGAACTCCACAGGAGAGGCTCGCCAGCTGAAATAGGAAGAGCCTGTCTCTTCTGAATCTTCCTTAAAAGGCTTCCTGTGATTAGATTAAGCATCACACATTGCAGAAAACACTCCCCTTTGGCTGATTACAAATGGAATCAGCTATGGATGCAGCTGACGTGATCATGATCTAATTCTATGAAATGTCCTCATCGCAACAGACAGGCCAGCACTTGCCCAACCAGACAATCAGGTACCACCACCTGGCCAAGTTGACACATGAACCTGACTGTGACATATGTGAATATTTTCCTCATCATTCCTATACCTCATATTCAAAAGCCAAGATAACCACACTTTTGAGTTGCAGATTTCTGGGATGATTAATCCATCTTAACATAAAATAAAACTTTTGTTTCTATAAAAATAATTGGGAGGGAACATAAGTTTTAGATGGATGTGTATACAGTATTATGGGCAAGAAAAAGAAAATTTATCTACTGAAAGAAGAGAATATGTACTCTGGAGTTACATCCATTTCAGCTAAATTCAAATAAAAAATGTGATCACTAAGAATCACTTTGGAATTGTATTACATTTAACCATATTTCTAAATCTTTGCTTCCAATGGCATTTTAATGGATGTTTGTGATATCAGCCTAGTATTTTGAATGGGTGATAGAAATGAAATGGCAATTTGTCTTTTAGGGACTCGACACAATTCATCACTAAAACCCGAAGTGCTAGAACTTATGGGAGATATAAGCTGTTATTCATTAGTCGATGATTTGGCCAAAAGTTTTCTTCTCTGGTCACTTGTAGCTTCCATAGAGCCTTTGTATGATACTTACAAAGAGTCTTTTTTTTTTTTTTAATTTGCATATGGGCAGGAGGCACCAGGGATCAAACTCCAGACCTCCAGCATGGCAAGTCAGAGCTCTGCCTGCTGAGCCACGGCAGCCACCCGTTACAAAGAGTCTTGATCTTTCTATTGGTGACTGCTCCAAATCCAGGCTTTAGAATACAGTCATGTGCAGAAACGTTTTTGATGTTTGCATTTTTATTGCATATGTTACTTAAATTTCATTCTTTAAAAGCTATTGCATAAATTTATCTATGCAAACCAGGCAACTCAGGAAATGTAAGAATTCTTTGTAATTCCTTTTCCTAGTAGGGAGGGCAGGAACTGAAGTAATTTTATTGACTACAATGCATATTGTTGTAGAAGTGGTCTGCAAACAAAGTCGGCTTCAGGTAGGAGAAATTTATATAACACATCCACCCTATGACTGTGATGATATAAAAATTATCTCTAATTTTCAGATAAAAAAATTGAGGGTCAAAGATTTTATCTCATTCATTGAAACCCAACCAATAAGGGAGGCAGGGCAAGAAGACTGCAACATAATTCCAGAGGCTCAGTGCCCTTGGACAAGAGATAAAGATGAAGGGGTTGGGCTGATTACGCAAGACTTTGGCACCTCTTCTCATTTAAGCCAGAGCAGCTTCATATGCACTGATTTATATTGGAATTACAAGTAATAGTTTGCTTGCATAAAAGATGAGTAGCTTACAAAATACACTGCCCTATACACATGGTGACAAATCATCTTGGTTTGCCAGGGACTAAAGAAGTTGCCAATTGTCATGATCAGGTTCACGTGTCAACTTGGCCAAGTGGTGGTACCTGTTTGTGTGGTGGTCAGTGACCCACCTGAATTTTTCTGTGCTCACCCATTTTAAAGCATGCATAAATATCCACATATAGTTTCCGTAGAAAATCTTTTTTCTTTCATTTGAATTACAGCTTTCAAACTTTTATGACCTCAGCCCACAGTAAGAAATAAATTTTATACAACTACTCAGTACACATATTCATACATAACTGTACATATAGGACCTCCAAAAGCTACTAAAGTTCAACATCCCAGGCTTCCATTTCTGCAATCTGCCCCCTTATATTCAATACTCAACCTATGGCCTAAGCTCGGGTTATCAAACAGTAGAGAATTTAAGCATCCTCAGGAAGTAGGTTAGATTGGACAAGCTCATGGCTCATTACAAAGATCTTGATTCTGTAGGTTTGCACTAGGGCATAAGAAATGGATTTTGACAAGTTCATGTGGATGCAGGTGAGCCTCTGTCCATGTTGAGAAGTATTGCATTTGGAGCTAGAGTCCTGAGCTTCCCCTCAGCCTGTCCATTGCTATTGATTTATTTTTCTGCTGTTTATTTATTCATCCAACAATTGTATAGGAAAAAATGTGAGAGATACTGGGGTATAAGTCTCATTATTACTACAACATAGTTGGAAGAAATACAAAATGTTGTGATAAAGTAGGATTGTTCCTATTAATAAAGCTTATATAAGGGTTCAATGCCAGATCTGACTTTGTTTCTTAGAACTATAGATAACAGCTGTAGAAATGTTTGCAAAAAAGTGATGACTTTTTTTCAGGTTTTAAAGATCACTCAGGTGTGGAGAAGGGAAAGACAAGCGGTGAGGTAAGCTATAAAGGGTATTGTAATAATTCAATTAAGAAATGGTGAGATAATGTACTAAGGAGTGGGATGGAAGATGGAGAAGAGAGTTGTTATGACTTGGATTGGTGTTGCGCCACAAAAGATACATTCAAGTCCTAACCCCAAGTCCCATGTGGAAATAAGTTTTTTAAAGACGTGATTAGTTAAAATGAGGCCAAACTTGAGTAAGGTAGGCCTTAATCTATATAACTTGTGTCATTAAAAAAAGGAACAGGAGATGGTGAACAGACACAGGGGAGAAAACCACGTGAAAATGGAGGACTGCTGTGATACCTCTTCAAGCCAAGGATTGCCTGCAAACACCAGAAGCTAGATGAGGGAAGGAAAACTTCCCCCTTAAAGGTGTCAGAGGGAACAGGGCTCTGCTGACATCTTGGTTTCAGATGTCGAACTTCCAGAACTGTGAGACAACAAATTTCTACTGTTTTTTACCATCTAATCTATAGTCCTTTGTTATGGTAGTCCTAAGAAACTAAGAGAAGGAGAGATATAAGAAGTGAAGGAAATTTAACAGAATGCTTGTTAACAGATTGACTGTGGAAGATAAGAAAAATATTGGTTATTTTGAATGATTTCTAAGTTTTCTTGCTTTAGGAAACTTTGTTTATGGTAATGTTATTCACTCGGGTAGGGGTTAGAGAAGGAGGAAGCTTTTCAGGGGCAGCTGGGTTCAATTTTTCACAAGTTGAATTTGAGCTGCTTATAGGACATGTAAGTGAAGACAGAAGGTTTGGTATATGTACCTGGGGAAAAGAGGAAAGATCTACCTGGAGATACAAATTTGAGGGTGATCAACATAAAACCAGAGAATTGCTCCAAGCTGCATGGGAGAGCATAGAGGAGGATAAGAAGAAAGATGAGAAAGAAATAATGTGCCAGATGGAATACCAAAACTTTTGGGACAAATACAGTAGATAGAATTTATGTAAGAGGTTAGGAATTAGTAATAATAGTACTAAAAGTTCCTAATCTCAATTCCAAAATCCCAAATTTAAAATAATCTAATTTTTGTTTTGCTGTTTTAATGACTCATTTGGTGATAATAAAATCACAAAAAGAACAGTGACTATATTAACTGATGTATGGCTTTTTACAGATTTTATTTTTCCCATTAGTGTGAATATTTACCATATTTTTTGCATAAATATTAATGGATTGATTATGGGAGGTTGACTCAGTCTCCTCTTCTTTTTGCTTTGTATGATACACGTGGTAGTTTTGGCTAAGGGGAAGATTTTGGAGGAACTGTGAAGAGAATGATGGAGAAGTCCTGGAATGCTTGAAGAAACTGTTGGTGTAAACAGAACCACTGCCAATCTGGACAAAGCGGGACACAGAGGGATAAATTGAACTTTGCAGAGTGAGAACCATGGAAGCTCGGGTCTGAAGCCAAGAAAACTCAGCCAGGAGAGTGGACCCACTCATATACACGGAAGGGTGAGTTTGCCCTGAGGGCAGAGAATGAATCTCCCTCTGGTTGCAGTGGAAGAGTTGTGCAGCCTCAGGCCTTGGAAAAGGTATAGCACACTCCTTGAGGACTGGGGAGAGCATGGCTGCCACCACATGGAGGGGTTGCGCATGTGCCCCAGAAATGGCAGAGAGCCTAGGTATGGCCCTGATGCCTGGAGAGAGTGAAGCCGGGAAAAAGGTAGTCTCCTCAATGTTCCCCAAGGTTGATTTGAAAAGAGGCAGGCACTGCATAGGTCCTTGGAAAGGGTGGGACTGCTACTTTCTAAAGCTGAAGGATAAATGACTTTCAGACTTTGAAATCCAATAGTATTTGCCCTGCAGATTTTCCTTCCAATTTCTTCCTATGGATCCTGTGACTGTCCCTCCTTTGCATATTGGCCCCAGACAACTTGTTATGAGATTCACAGGTCCACAGCCAGAAAAGAATTTTTTGCACCTTAATATTGTTTAAGGTCATGTGTGTAGTTGTCAAGTTGACAAGGGGTGGACATGTGGTAGTTAGATTCAGTTGTCAACTTGGCCAGGTGAAGGCACCTACTTCTATTGCTGTAGATGCGAGCCAATGGTACATGAACCTCATCTGTTGCTGATTACATCTGCAGTCGACTAGGAGGCATGCCTGCTGCAATGAATGATGTTTGACTTAATTGGCTGGTGCTTAAATGAGAGAACACAGCGTAGCACAGCCCAAGCAGCTCAGCATACCTCATCTCAGCACTCACAGCTCAGCCCAGGCCTTTGGAGATGGAGAAAGGAATCATCCCGCGGAAAGTTGTTGGAACCCAGAGACCTGGAGAGAAGGCCAGCAGAGATCACCCTGTGCCTTCCCATGTAAGAAAGAATCTCAGTTGAAAGTTAGCTGCCTTTCCTCTGAAGAACTAATGAAATAAATCCACTTTTATTAAAAGCCAATCTGTCTCTGGTGTCTTGCAGTCCGGCAGCTAGCAAACTAGAACAATATATTACGGATTGTCTTTCTAAAATCTGAAATGCTGAAATACACTGGCATCCAACGTGTTCACAAAAGTGATTATTGAACTTGGAGTAGCTAAACACTGTACTAGGAATTTATCTTGACTTACCTAAACTAATCTACTTAATTCTCATGTGAAATCCATGGAGTAGGTACTTTCATAATACTCATTTTAAAGAAAAGTAGCGTTAAGGCACATGGAGATTAAGCAAATCACCCAAGTCCACGCAGCTAGTAGGTGAAAGTGCTGTGATCTGGCCCCAAGGAGGGTACTTTAGAAATGCACACCATTAACTATATAACACTATATTGATTCTCAATATTAAGATGCAGATAGAGAAGAAATAATAGTAAAAAGAAGTGGTGTTGGGGTTGTGTGATGGTGGCTCAGTGGCAGATTTCTCTCCTGACATGCCGGAGACCCAGGTTCAATTCTCAGTGCCTGCCCATGCGGAAAAAAAAGGGTGATGTTAAAATAGAGAAGTGAGTTTCAAGGAAAAAATTTCATCCATGTTTAATGCAAGAGAGTTGTCATGTAAATGAGGAAGCAGCAAATTAGAAGGTTATTTCCATTTTCGTGATAAGGAAAAGTGAAAGTCAGATCGTCAAAAAAAAAGTGAAGGGATGTAGCTAATAAACACAAAAAAATAGAATACTCTGCTATTTGACAGTGAAGAGCAAAAGAGACCAAAATGGAAGATGAGCAGATGATGGAGGAAGACACAAGGAATTGTGTGGGGTGTTTGTATGTGTTTTTCTAAGATTGAGTAAGTGGTAACAGAAAAAATAAGAGGGGGATTCAAATTTATACAATAGAATTCACATCCTTTAGGCAGAGCTCATGCATTCTCATGTTAAACGAAAATAACTTACAGAATAGAAGTATATGGATATGAGGGGGAAAAAGAGTAGAAAACATGGAACAAAATCATGGAACAGGTGGAAGGTATGGAACGAAAAACTACGAAAATCTATCTGCCAAGGCTGGAAGGAGACACATCTTTTCCTCCAAAAAGGGGGAATGAGATAAGATTGGGAGCTGATTTAGATACGCGAGAACAGGGAGGGGCAGGAGCCCCTGAGGATGATGCTGATCTTCATGAGAGAACTACCGAGGTCTGAAGCCTTGCTGAGAAGCTTGTCCAAAAATATATAACAAGTCTGCATGCCAGGAACCCCATGCATGTAAAACAGCTTTAGTATATATCTCTGGTTTTCACAGCTTTTACAATTCTGGGTAGATTTCTGGGGAAAAAGTAGATGGGTGGATTTTTCTTCAATCAGGTGCTGGAGCATCTAAGAACAGAAAAATAAGGGAATATGGATTTCTAAGGACCTGGAAAGGTAATGGCTGACTGGATGCAATAAGGAGTCAAGAGAGGGACTTGGAAACAGGAAGAAGGGAAAAGACCAGAGATCAACAACGAGTCATTGAAGGTGTCTGCTATATATTAGGCACCACTGGATGCCCAGGGCACACAAGCAATAAGAAACGTGATATCTTACAGTTTAGCAGGGGCAGTAGACAAGCAGGTGCAACATGTTTTGTGTTAATGATATTGATGTTACAATTGCAAAAGGCAGCAACCCATTTAGAAACATGGTGGAACAAGAGATGAGGGGCTATTTGATGAATTTTGACCAACAGATCAAGGTAGTTAGAAAACAAGAAGCGCTCAGAATCTTGAAATACCTTTTTATAAGTTGAAGAATATAATATAATGTAACATTGTAATAGATAAGAAACAAAGCAAGCAAAGTTTCTTTGTTGTGTTTTCAGTAGTACAACCTATTGGCTATTTACAAAAAAGTGTGGTGCCACAGTATTTTTCCTAATTTTATATAACTTTATATAATGTTCTCAACTTAACAGAATCATTCATTGAAAATCCTCAGGACCTTCTCCAAGACAATCTGGAGATTGATGACTCTCCTCTCCCTGACATTCCTGTTCAATTAGGTAGAGGTCAGGGAGACATCTGCTGCATATTTCAGCAATGAGTATTAAGGAGATGATGTTCCCTAATTTTAGTCTTGATGCATACGAAGCAAATTCACCTTTCACTTATTTAAAATAAAAGCAACAATTAGTTGATATTCTTTCATCAATTTCTTCATTTTAATTTCTTTAAAAAAATTCTTCCCTTATTATTTATTGCCTTTCTTTGTTAGTTTTAGCTTCCCTTGCCAACCTCCTGTTTACCCTCTTTATATACAGATTGACTCTGGATCAAATGCAGTGGAGGGTCTCATTAAATGCTGAGCAGCCAGTTTTGACAAACTCGACTTTCACACAAGTTACACAAGAGAAATACATAATATAATTTTTATGGTTGACTGCCTTGAGAAAATTTAGCACACCAGAAGCATAATTCATTCAAGGAAAAAAAATCTCTTTAGCTGAGTTATTACCTGAGTGCAGCTCAGCAGCTGGAAATAAAGTTTGAAAGCTTCTGCGTACATAAGGAGTACAAATGGATTTGAGTCATCAATAACATGACTAAATTCAGAATCAGGATGTTAAGGGATTTCCTTCTAGCAAGTAATAATAGCAAGCACAGTGCTTGTGTCTCTGATGTGACAGCCCTTGCCATACGCTTTACATGTTACACCATTATCATCCTGACAGCCTCATCATATGAACATTATGGTCCCCATTTACAGAAGAGAAAGCTAAAGATTGGAAAGGTTAAATAACTCTCACAGGGTCACACCACTCACAAATGTTGACTCCAAGGTCTGTTGAATTCCATTGCCAAGGCTCTTCCTGAGACTTCTATGAAATTTTTACTCCTTATCCTAATTGGAAGGTTTGCTCAATGTTAAAAGTCTCTAAATCATGTATTTGATGTTCTGCTCGTTGTCTGTCAGTGCAAGCAAGAGAGTACTAAAAGTATTGTAAAAGGGAATCTGATCCAGAGAAAAGCAATCAAAAGGTTTTAGTCTCAGAAATGCCATGAAGTGAATGTTTTAATAGAGCAGTAGATGATGATGAAAACAGGAGCCAGATTTGATTCTTGATGTTAGTACTCAAGCACATGAGAGTGTTTATACCTTGCCAAATCATTTGTTTGCAGTAGTTTGCAAAGTCTAATTGTATCACACTTTAGAGTGTGAAATGCTAAGTAAAATGTTTTTTTTTAATACTACCTATATTTAGTGAGAGATTTGATTTCCTAAATCAAATATTTTCATATATCCAATGTAGTTATAAAAACAACACCAAATTGCACTAGCTCTTTAGGAAAGAATCATTTAGAATGTAAGTGAAAAATAAACATAGGACCTGCAATCTGGAATATATGTCCCTTTTTGTGTGTGAATATTTGTCTACTCTCTTACTCCCTTTGACCATTAATTTATTTGCTTCATCTGTGTTAGGACTGTTTGGTGCAAGTGAACAAATGATGTCCTCTCACTTTTCTCCAGGAAACAAAAAGGGACTAATGTGTTCAGTTTTGACAACAAGAATGAAACCTGGAGTTGCAAAATGTTAAGCACTTGGGTTAGTTCTGATCTTTCACCTCTATTCTCTGCTATTCTCTGTGATTCCAGGTCATTCTTTCACTTTGATTTTCTCTACTTCTCTGTAGAACTAGAAAATTGACCATGCTGTCCATTATATACAATATTGAAAGACAGGAATAAAAGACATTGTTACGTGTAAATTAAAAATTGAGTTGTTTCCTCCTTTGTGATTCTGTAGCTATAAGAGCACTTAATTACATTGAACTGACATTATCCATTGGTATTCCAGCTCAGCAGATCGACTTCGAACCTTTCAAAATCAGCAATGATATTCTATTCATTTCATACCTTGAATGCTGGTATGCTATGGGAATTTAATAGGTATTTTTCT
This sequence comes from Myrmecophaga tridactyla, assembly GCA_004026745.1. Taxonomy (NCBI): domain Eukaryota; kingdom Metazoa; phylum Chordata; class Mammalia; order Pilosa; family Myrmecophagidae; genus Myrmecophaga; species Myrmecophaga tridactyla. The sequence continues at coordinate 63,507 of PVIY010007096.1, forward strand.
TGACTAAGTGGTATTTCCAAGGTGTATCTATTATTCATAAGAATAGTTAGACTCATTTCTTTATAAATTCAATTTTATGTGTTTTCAGAAAACATAGTTAACCTGCAATTAAATGTATTCAGCTTCTGAGGCACTTGAAAGCTGAAGTTCTTGGATTTAATTTGCAGCTCTACCAGTTGCGTTCCATATGGCATGATATGACTTTGCGTAATTTGTTAACCTCTTTGAAGTTTTACCCTTATCTGTATAAATAATGGCCTCACGAGGCTGTTGTCAAGACCCAAAGAGCTAATGTGAAAGAAAATCTTTTCTAAACTCTAAAATGCTGAGCAAATAATTGTTAACCTTTGATTATATTACTTTTATCTATTGAGAAAAATTAAACTTTCCTGAATAATTAATTTAAAAATGTAACAATTCAGCAATTATGAAATTTGGAAGTCATCAATGGGGCAGTGAGTGTGAAGAATGTAAAATATAGAGTCCTATATTCTAAAGAGCTTGTATCTGAGTTGAAGAAATTTGGCATGCATACATTTTTGAGAAATGACAAATTAAGGAAGTAAATAGTAAACACCGCTCCCCCGACAAAAGCAATTTCTGTCTGAGCCCTCAGAAGACTGAAACCTTTTCATGCTAAACACAAAACAAAACTTTTGAAGAGACATTATAAGTGATACATAGCTCCCTTGTAGCCATTTGAATGACGTCCTATACCTGATTTTTGTTTTTCACAAACCACATGAAACTGGAGGAAAATAAGAAAAAAGGATTTGTGTTTTTTTCGTTCATTTTCCACAACTTAAACAATTATTTGAAATGCACAAAGAAATATAATCCTAAGAAATATTTGTTTACACTTCTTGCTGTCTAGATATGAAGTGCAATGTATCTTGATATTGTGTTTATTCCAAACTAAAATTTTGGAATTGATCCAATGCATTTTCTTTGCTGAGAGAAAAATATAAGTTCTTCTAGAATTTTTCTGTGATTTAATTGTATTTGCTAGTTGTGGCATGATCTTTATTTATACTAATTACTAACTACTCTGATTATACAAATCATGTCCATTGTCACTAATTTACTTAAGATGATACTTCAATGAAAACTTATCTCTTTCCTATCTGCACCAGGGGAGGATCAGGTGTTGAGAGTTTATAAAGGAAGGTGGAGCTGTGTCAAAAGCAGCAGAAGCATCCTAAGTGAGTTGTGCAGGCAAGTTGGGTTCTTTACATGCAACTCTCCTTATCTCTACAGAATCTTCCCATCCCTTAAACACATATTTGGAACCACAAGCAGCAGCTCGGGGAGGGGGATTGTCAAATAAGAAGGAATTTCCTTGGAAGAGGTAAACGCTTAACAGATTCTGTACCTTTGTAACCAGATTCGACATGTCTATCAGAACCTCTATATTTCTAAAACATTTTTAGCGTTGCTAAACACATCAATAAATAACAAGCTAGTGGCCAAAGGAGGGCCCTAAAAACAAAAGCCTTTATTCTATTTACTAATCAGAGAGAAGAAAGGAAAGATGTATTATCCTCTGATTACGTATTTTACATTCAGTATTCCACTTAATTTTCATAACAATCCAATGAATTCATAGTTAGTTATAGTTCTCTGTTTTAGAAAAAGTAAGAGGTTGCAATGAATAATTTTCCAAGTTACACAGTTACTGAGTATTAAAATAATTTCTAGAATTATGATTGCAACATTTGTGCCCTTCCTATTTTACATTACATCAACTGCAGCTAAAGAGCTGTTAGAATTCCTTTGCACGACAAACGTATAGGTTCTGCCACCCCGACACAGAATGAATATCTTAAAAGTCTGAAGAAAATATTTCTTTTCTCTCTGATGAGAGCACATTAACATCCACTTAATTCCTCTTTCCTTTGATTCTAGGTTATGCCTGCCTGGCTCTGTAATTGCTGTCTCGTATCTGAATCCTGGGCCCAGAGGGCACCTGTCCTGCCCTCCCCATAGCTGCTCATGTTCTGATGTCTTTTGTGCTTCGTGCTGGACAGAGAACAGTCTGATTGGTAATTCCCATCATAAAATGTTCTCAGTCTTAATATTGTGTTGGAGGCAAAACATTTAAATCTATACTCCTATTCCCAAATATTAAAATATATTTTATCTAGAAGCCAAACAATATACAGCAAGTTGTTTTGGTTGGTGGTTGACATTAGCAAGAGTGTTTTTTTAAGAAATTGAGGTTAGACACTGAAGAGTAAGTAGTAGGCTATGGACAGTTGTAGAATAAGGGTTAAGTGATCTTTTAGGGGAGAAGAAATCAGCTTCTTCTGGATGGTTTTTCCTATCTCCTCTCATTTTGCTTAGAGCTCATACTCATATTTCAAGAATCAATTCCGGTGTCCATACTACAAGAAATCTTCTCTGATCTCCCTAGTTTTGATAGGAACTCTTCCTAAATGCTTCCATGGTATCTTTGCATAAACCATAGAATTTATCATACAGCTTGTGTCTTAAAGACAGGGATTTAACCTTTCAGTGTTTTTGTATCCCCAGACTAATATGGTGCCTGGTACAAATTAGACACAAGATGCATCTTATTTTTTTGTTTGTTTAACTAATGTGTTCCTGGAACTAAAATGATATTTAACATACTAACAGCCAACCTGGTTGTATATATAGTTTCCTACTCCAGGTTGCATAATGTATTCTTGACTTTGTTTTGTGACTTCATATTTGTGACAATATATGATATTCATGGTTGTTATTGTTGTGATGCCTACACTGAAGTATGGTAGTTCTTATAGCTATCAAGACAGCACTAAAGAGGTAATTTTGTGTAAACATGTGTCAATTCTTTCTATAAAATAGTCCCTGTACACTGACGTTGAGATCATAATGGTGGTTTTTGTGTTCACACTTCAAGTTTTATATTCATTTCAACAACATTATTAAAAACATTTGATGCTTATATGAGGACAGATGAAAAATGAAAATTCATTTTTTAAGGGGATTGACTTATTGACAAAAATATAGAAAAAAGAGAGCAAAATAACAGGATTTCTTGCTTCAGAATACATAGGTTTCATAAAACTGTAAGTCAAGGTCAGATCTCAGGAATGCAATTTTTACTATTACCAAGTTTTAAATCTATCTTAATAATGTGGAGTTTTAATACACTGGGCATTCATAGAATTATCTGATATATGATGACTGGAGCTCAAAACAATATAGGATAGCATACAATAGTACAAAAGCTTCAGGGTGCAGAGGTATTTTTTTTTCCTCACCAAGGAAAGAAAAAGTATGTGTTAGGAGTCCTCACGACCACCCTCAGATTGGATGATTTGCTAGAAGGACTCAGAAACAGTTATATTGTAATGAAAGGATACAGATTAAAATCAGCAAGGAGATGTATGGGCAAATTCTGGGAGAAACCAGGTGCAAGTTTCCAGGTATCCTCTCCCAGTGGAGTTTATGGCTCATGCTTAATTCTCCCAACAACTATGTGTGACAAAGTGTAGGAAATGTTGTCAGCCTCCGAAGCTCATCCAAGTCATGATGTCCAGGATATTTACTGCTCATCAGTCACTAGGTATGCAGGGCCTGCATGACTGACTTCAGCTACTCAGTCAGACTCCAGATCCCCAGGGCACAAACAGCTATTCACCCCAAATTAGATTGCTAACATAAACTATCTGTTCAAGTAAGAACAGCATGGCTTAATGCCTCAGGTATGCAGAAAATCTTTATCAGGCAGAATATTCCAGGGGCTCAGAAGTCAGCTCCCAGGAGGCAGCGAAGGACCAGTCTTAAGGACCAGTCTTAAGTAACAGGTCTTTCTTGGGAATGTGCAAGATTTTAGCAAACCAGGCCTGCTCTGTTAACCCTCTCCTGCACAAAAAGCGAAGGACAGCAATTCTAAGGAAGAAGTGACAGTGTGCCTAAGATATTTGTCCAAGAAATCCACTGAGACTATATTTTTTCTTCGAATAGGGTAGTGGATAAATAAGTAGCTTATTTATTTATGCCTCATATTTGTTTTAATTTTTCCAGCCATTTAGAAATGTTTTTTTTTTTCTTTTCTTCATTATAGTAAATGTATTAGATGGAGAACTTATTGTTGTGGAAGTCAAAAGCAAGCATTTTGATGTAGTATAAAGATGATGTAGTATAAAGGAAACTTAAATACAAACTGGTTATATAACCCAGGCTCCTAAACTATTGGAGGAAAACCAATAATGTAAAAGAGAGGAACAAAATTCAAGAAATGGAACATCTGAGGAAATGGGCTTCAATAGAGAAAACAGAGAAATAGTTTATATTGCCAATATTTTCAGAGAAAGATCAGCAGCAGTGACAGTGGAAATTTTATATTCTATAATAATAAAAAACTACACTCAAAATGTGTGACTAATAGCACACTTGACTACAATAGTGAGCTAAATGATTGAGAGAGAATTCTTCCAGAAAAGGCAAAATAAAAGGAAAAGGAAACAAAACATGAAGGAGAGACCAAGAAGCCCTAAGATATATGTGTTAAAATGTGTTACAGAAGGAATTCATAGGTAACATGACCAGAAATTATCTATAAATAGAATAAAATTACCTATAGCTGAAGAAAAATGGGATTACTAAATTGAAAAGTCTTATCAAGTACTGAGTGGTAGAAATTTTAGCAAACACACACACATTCCTGGAATTATTATGATAAAATTTCTGAAACCTCCATTTTTTTTTTTTTTGGCAAGTACACATTCTTTTCAAATGAACAGAAAATATACTCAGATTATACAAGGAAAAATCTTTGGGCAAAGAAATCAGTAAAATATATTACATATAAATGTGTTTTAGAGATATTAATACCAACCTACAGCTGAAATTCCAAATATTATTAAATAGAAGGTCATTTGGGGGAAGGGAGAAGAGAGTGGAAAAAAAAAAGACAAAATTTTTGACTTTTTATTTATTTTATTTCATATTTTATTTTATTTAATAAGTATTAATAAAAATATAAGGTTAGTGATTAAATATATATTTTATATCTATGTACCTATATTTATATAGATAGCATATCACAGCAAGAATGTAACAAAGAAAACTTCAGAAGTCCAAACAAACAGAAAGGGAGAGAATGGTAAAAAGTGCAGTTAATTGAAATACAATACAGATTGCAAAAACAATTGCAAATAATTTATTAGTGAAAATAGGGTTGAATTCATATATATATAGAAGAGCCAAAAGATTGAGTAAGATCTGTTTTTAAGAGGTAGAATACAAAAATACGAAACTGCCATCAATAAAGACACGGAAAATATACATATAGAAAAATGAGTATAGAATTATTAATAACAAACATAATATAATTATTAATGCAAAGCAGTAGAAAGGAAATGATTTATACTAATAAAGAGATGAGAAAAATACATTAGTCAGAGTAGGTTTAATGAGATAAATATTGACTTTTCATTCAGTCCACAGTTCAAATGATGTTTAATAGTCAACTTCCACCTGGTGACTCTAATATACCAGCCCCTTCCATTTTTGCTCATTCCATCTTCTCTTGATATATGTGTTATTAGTATCTGAAAAGTCAATGAAAACATCATAAAAACTTTATAAAATCTTTTTCAAATCAAGATTACAATTCCAATCAGGTTTTTGGTTGCTTATTGTTTTAAAATGAAGTTTGAGCAGGGCGAAATAAACTTGTTAAAGTAGATGAAATTTAATTTAGTTTATTAAAAGTATTTGGATACTTAGCTTAGGCAGCTATCAAATTTTCTCTGAAGGGTGTTAGAAATAAACAGTAATGGTCTTTTAGGCCTAATTTTACTACATTTCTAGTCAAGCTAGAGGAGCTGGAATGAGTAAAATTATCTGGCATTCTGATAGTTGAGACCAGTACTCTAACACATGGAGAAGGAAAGGGACGTTATTACCTCATATTTCTACCTCTCCATTCCTAGAGGTCAGACCTGAGACATACATTGCACTTATCAGACACAATTCCAACAGTTTCTGCATCTGTTTCTCTAATTGCGAGCTCTTTGAGAAAAGAGACCACATTTTAATATCTTTGTATTTCTAGCACCTGGCATGATACCTGAACAGAGCCGATTTTGGAATAGTTATTTGCAGAAATTATATGAGAAAAGGTGACAATCAAAAACAGGGAACATTTTTTAAAGTAAGAAAAATAAAATTGCCTCTTTTTACTTCACTTCCCCACCCCCCCAACCACTACCATTCCCACTAGAACACTTTGCCCTGGACTGTTACACAATATTTGTGTATTATTTATTATCCTTGCTTCAGCCAACATTAGTTACATTTTCTATTAACAAGTGACATGTTGGTGTTAATATCTACTATATGAGTGGGGCAATTTGTATATTAATTGCTAACATAGAGACAAAGATCTCAGTTAATTCAAAAAAGGTGACATGCGTATTTGAAAGAATTCATCCTGTCTTCTCTAATCCAAATCTGTGCACTGACATTTCCTAATATGACGCTGAGCCTCCTGACAGAGAAGTCACATTTTCTTTCTAGTCAACAACCGGCTTTTTCCCGTATGTGGTAAAATATTAAAGAATTTAAATATTCACATAGATAATTCATTAAGCTGACCTCTAGCAAAATGTGGATCTCTGGAATTTAGTCTGCTTTCTTGTGCTTCCATGAGCAGGCGTCCCCATGATTTATTTGTTCCACAATGAGTTCTACTTTCCAATCTTGTCACCAATTTTACTTTCTCTGATCAGTCTTTGCTGTCACTCTCTCTGGAGTCTCATTTCAGGCTAGGCCTCATAAAAAATATATTAGTTATCACCCTCAAAGACTCTTAGCTTCTGTTTTCGTGCCTATCTCCATACAAACTGCTCTAGCAAGCATCTCAGACTCCGCTTGCTCGCATTCACCAGGATCTAGGATTATTATTCAAGGTGGCTTCTCTGTCCCCCCACCCTTTGAGCCCCTGGCCTTATGCTAATAGGTTTTCCTCCTGAAGATGCACATAATGGCTGCCTAAATTCCTGTTTTAATTGTCTCAAAATGAGGCTATCTGGCATCCTTGCAGAGCCATAAATAATCCTCTGAAACCACTTACAGAAATGCTCTATCAAGATGTTTTTTCAGGATTTGATGTTGAATAATGGGTAGTGCCAAGTAGCCGCCATAAAGCAGTTCTCATCTGTAGGAGAAGATTTGCTGAAGGAAGTTTCGCTCCAATTCTTTCCCTTTACTGTAGGTATAAAACCCACCTTCACTAGTTAATAGTACTCTATAGTAATGATGCTTGGACTCAAATGCATTATTCTAAGAGTCTCCTCCAGAGTAAAGTTAGGGTTCCTTATCAAAAACAAAGAGGTACTTAACCACTACAGCTGTCGAAATAATCGTGATTTTATGTCTCTTAGTTTTCCCTACCATATTGCGAAAAGCTTACATTCTGTCACCATTTGAAATTCATTTTTCTAATTACATAAGTTCTGCCTCCAAGGACTTTGATCATTTGGGCTAAAGTTTGGGAGAGCAAATTAAGTAAATCAGAATGGTAAAGAGTTCTTGACTAAAATTCAAATTTACTATCACAAATATACTACCTATCACACATATACACAAATACTTATGACACATATAACATAATATATAAAATGTGATTGAACCATTGTGTACAGTTAAATCCCAAGCACTCTTAAAACAAGTGAATGGATGGATACAAAGCCTCAATATTTATAACTGGCATTTATTTTTATCAACATGTACTCAGTCTATGAAACATAGTGTGGTAGTTAGGTTCAGGTGTCAACTTCACCAGGTGATGGTACCTAGTTCTGTTGCTGTGGACTTGAATCATTAGCATGTGAAACTCATCTATGGCTTATTGCATCTGCAGTCGGCTAAAACAGGAGTGCTTTCCACAATGAGTGGCGTTCAGCTTAATTAGCTGAAGGTTTAAAAAGAGAGAGGTCAGATAAGAGCTCAATGCAGCTAAGCCCAAGCAGCTCGACCTACCTCATCTCAGCACTCACAGCTCAACCCAGACATTTATATATGCAGAAAGGAATCACCCTGGGGAAAATCTGTTGGAACCCAGAAGCCAGCAGACATCGCCCTGTGTCTTCCCATGTAAGAGAGAGCCTCAGATGAAAGCTAGCTGCCTTTCTTCCAAAAAACCGTAAGTTATTTTGTTTATTTGCTTGTTTGTTTTCTTCATGGGCAGGCACTGGAAATGAACCCAGGCCTTTGGGCATGGCAAGCGAGGATTCTGCCTGCTGAGCCGACATCACACCACCTAGAACGATAAATTTTTAACTAAATAAATTCCCTTTTATTAAAAGCCAATCCATCTCTGGTGTGTTACATTCTGGCAGCTTTAAAACACATCATAAATACTCAATACATATTTATTAAGTACTTTAATTAATTACTATCAGTTTTAATATAATATTAGATTCCTCTATTAAAAATATTTTACTAGTTTCATAGGTATTCTACTGGCCAGTGATTTAACTTTATCCAGGAATCAAATTTTTGTATCTTAGCATTCTGGCAAGGTGTCAAGGACCCCATATGCTGCATGTAAGAATATTACACTGCTCTTGGTGGGACTCTGACACCACAAATGCCAAACACTGTTCTGTTCAACATGGTGAGAATGGACACAAGACATATTTTAAATTATACCAAATAACTGCTTAACATTTTAGAGTATAGATAAACCAAGAGGTAATATGTAGAGTCCTCATTTCCACTAAAATTTTGCACCAAGATATAACTTGATGTTATGAGTTGAATTGTGTCCATCAAAAAGCCTCATTTAAAGCCTAACCCTTGGCCCTGTGAATGTGGTTTTATTTGGAAATAGACTCTTGGAAGTTGTTATTAAAGCCAAACTGGAGCAGTGCAAGGGTAGGTCATGGGTGGTACAAGGATAGCTCAGAGGTAGAATTCTTGCCTGCCATGCTGGAGACCCAGGTTCAATTCCCAGACCCTGCACTTCTGACTCCCCCCACCAAAAAAAGAGTCAAAATGGTTTAGGGTGAGCCCTATTATAAGAAAGAGAGAACTGAACACAGACAGAGAAGAGAATGCCATGTAATGAATGAGGCAGAGAGAACCATGGATTTCCACCAAGCCACTGCCAAAAACCAGGAGAAAGGCATGGAAGAGATTCTTCCCTACAGGTTTCAAAGGAAGCATGACTCTTCTGACACCTACAAATTTTGGACATCTAGCCCCCAGAATTATAAGACAATACATTTCTGATGCTTTAATCCACCCAGTTTGTGATATTTTGTTACAGAATCCCTAGGAAATGAAGATGCTTGGTAAGTTATTTTTCCAGTAAGACCATGTATCCTAAATAGGGGATCCTGGAGAAGGATAATGGTAAGTAGAAGATACGCCACAATTTGTTGCTTGCAAAGTGTAAAACAGTGACCAAATTATTCAGTGAGCTAGACACATGGAAGCCAATCAGTGAAAACAGAAATGAACTGATTAGGTATTCCTGGAAGAGTGAGAGAAAAGGATATATAAAAATATAGAACTTGGAGAAACTCAATGATCCTTTTCAACTATATTTTTCCGGAAGAGTTTTATTTTTAACATTTCTAAAAAAAATAAATTTCTTCCTTATTTTAATGATTTCCAAGGGAAAATATAATATCAAAACAACCTCTGCTCTCAAAGAGCACTTCCTAATATCTAATGCAAAAATGTGCCAAGTGACAAGCTAGTAAATTATCCATGAAAATATTTAAATATTTACTAGACTATTTCCATCTATCTATTCTTTTTCATTGTTCTCTACTGAATGTTTACCAAGTTTCCCAGGGCAAATTGTTTGCTGCATTCTCTGCATCAATTAATAGGCATTTCTGAAGCCCTTAGAAACAGTATTTCAATCCAGACACTGCTGAATATGGAATCAATCAATCAAAAAACCATTATTAATTTTTGTTTCCTGTCTGGATGAATTAATAGGGATTTTGGATTTATGAGCCTACCTTAAACAATAGAAAATTGGATAAAATTTTTTAAACAATTATTTTTGGATATCAGAAACAGGCATCACAGGATGGTGATCTCTGAGTGAAGTTAAACAACTGAGATGAGCCCTGAGGTTTCTCCAGCTAACTCCCAAAAAGCAGTTTATGGGCTGCAATGCAGGAAGAGGAAATGGAAAAAAGAACCTGGTAGTCTCACTGATAAGAGAAGAACAGAGATGAGAATTTGGAGAGGCCATGGTGACTAGAATTTGTCACAATAATGAAAAAGGAAAAGTTGCACAGAGGAGAAATTCAACATATCTACATATCCCCTCAAGTCTCAGACTGAGTACTAATCAATGCATGTAGTAAAGGAAGCTACACAGGATGGGGAAAAAACTGCCAGAAAATGGGAGGCTGAACAATTTCCAGAGCTCGTATATGACTAGAAATAATTCACATTACCATGAGGCAGGATTGGAATGTTTTAAATGAGACATCAAGTAGAGTTCTCACCTTGGAGGTAGAGCTAAATTAGCTATAGATTAAAGGTTGCTGTGGACTGAACTGACAAAGCTTAAAAGAAAGCCTCATAAATATTAAACCAATACAAGTAACTTAACTAAATCCTAGAAAAGATCTAACAAAATTTAAAGGAATTCAATAATATCAAAAACCAAAAGTAGAAGATGCATACTGTCTTGCATTCAAATAATCAGACATGCTAAGGAGTGGGAAAAAATAATACATAATCAGAATTAAGTTCAATCATTACAGACACAGTAATAGAAACTATCCAAAAATCAGGCACAGATACAAGAAAGGCTGAAAATAAAATAAAGCATCAGTGACCTTGGCACAATAGCAAGTGAGATATACAATGGATGACTTGATTCTCAAAAGGAAAAGAGGAAATGGGAAGCAGAGAAGAAAAATAAATGGCTGAGCTTTTTGCTACTTAATGAAAACTATAAACCCATAGAGCCAAGAAACTCAAAGAACACAAAGTAGAATAAACATTAAAAAATGATATCCAAGTACATTAAAATCAAACTGCTAAAAACTAGTGATAAATGTAGTTTTTCCTAGATAAATCTAAGAGCAGACAGAGAAAAAAGATACAGAGGAACAAAGATAAGAATTACAGCAGACCACTTATCAGAAAATATGTGAGCAAGAAGAAAATTGAATGATATCTTTAGAGTACTTGTTTTAGTTTCCTAGGCTGCTCAAAGCAGATGAGATGCATTGGCTTAAACAATGAGAATTTATAAGCTTATAATTTGAGGTCTGGAAATTATCCAAATCAAGCCATCACCATGCTTTTTCCCCAAACACTAGCTGCTGGCGATCTTGGGCTCCTGGGCCATATGGTGTCATCTGCTGGTCACTCTCTTCTTTTTCAAGTTTCATTGATTTCAGTTTCTCACTTATGTAGCTTTCTTTTTGTTTGTCTGAATTTCATTCTCTTATAAAGGACTCCTGTATGAGGATTAAGACCCATCTTGAATGAGGTGGGTCAAACTTTAACTGAAGTAGCCTCATCAAAAGATCCTGGGTCCACATCCACATAAAGAAATGTATTTACTTTAAGAACACATGTTTCTGGGGTACATACAGTTTCAAACCACCACAGTACAGATAGTAATCACTTCCAATCCAGAACTGGCTTCTAACCCATAATTCTATATTTATCAAACATAATTTTCAAAAATAAAAGCAAAATAAGGACTCTTCAGACAAATGAAAGGTGAGAGAATTTATCACTGGCAGACTTGTACCATAAGATACATTTAAAAATATTTTTTATGGCATAATAAAGATGATATAAGATAGAAATTTGGATCACCAGAAATTGTAAGTATGTGAGTAAATATAAAAGATATTTCTTATTAACTTTTCTTTTAAATATAGACTGTTTATAGCATAATAATGCCATCATAATTATAACATGTAATAATAAAAATATATGACAGTGCACATTTCAAATATATGACAGTGTTATAAGGTCTCAAATGTTTATGTATGAAAAGTTATACCTTTTTATTTGAAGGTAGACTGTGATAAAAGAAGGCATATATTATAAACTGTAGATCAACCACTAAAAACATAAAACAAAGATTTATTGCTAATTAGTCAGTAGCGGAGATAAAACAGGAATATAAATAGTCAATTAAATGAAAAGAAGGCAGGAAAGGGCAAAAAAGGGGTAAATGGGGCTAAGAATATTTCAACAAATAAGAAGATGGTAGATTTAAACAAACCATCTTCATTAAACGTTCTACATCAGAACTATAATGCAACATGTAAAAAAAACATAAAGAAACCAGTGCAACTAATTTTAATAATACATTTTACATAACCCAAAATAATCCAAATTATTATAATTTCAGCATGCAATCAATGTTAAGATTGTCAATGAGATATTTTGCATTGTTTTGGTATTTAACCTTCAAAACCCAGTGGGTATCATACACTGACAGCATGTCTCAATTGGGACTAACCACATATCAAGTACTCAACAGCGACATGTAGCTACAGCTACTGTATGGAACAGCACAATTCTACATTATCATTGTGCTGCTGATTACATGACAATGCAGTTGTCAAAGTCTATCAATCAAATTGTACTCACAATTAAATTAGTGCATTTTATTATATGTGATTGCACATGGTCATGTAGGCACGACAATTCAATACAGAACATTTCCATTATACTTGAAAGGTCCCTTGGTACCCTTCCTATTTAACCCCAACCACATCCACAGAAGTCAGCATTATTTGACTCTAAAACCCTAGATTAAATTAGAATGTTCTTTATTTTTACGTATATGCAATCATACAATATGTATTCTCGTTTTGTGTGACATGATATGTGGGAGATTGATCCATGCTCTGTGACCTAGTAATTGATTATAGTATTGCTTTTATTGAGGAATATCTTTGCTTTTCCTTTTTTTAAAAACTAATGGACATTTGTGTTGGTATCAGTTTTGGGTTATTATGAATAAAGTTGGTATTAGCCTTCTTATGCTCATCATTTTGTGGACCTATAAAAATATCTTAGGTCAATGCCTAGCAGTGGAATTGCTGTGCCATAAGGTAGGTATATGCTAAAGTTTATTAGAAACTGCCAAGTAGTTCTAGAAAATGGAAGTACAATTTTATACTCTCACCAGCAATGTATTAGAATTACTTTTGCTTTACATCTTTGCCAATACTTAGTATCATCAATCTTTTTAAATTTTAGCCATTCTAGTATGTATGTAATGGTAGCTCTGTGGTTTTAACCAGCATTTCCTTGAAAAGTGATACTATTGAGTAACTTTTCATATGCTTATTGGCCATTTGGATATTTGCTTTTTATAAAGTACCTGTTCAAGTCCTTTGCCCATTTTAATTTTGGACTATCTGCATTTTTACTATTTATTTGTAAAAACCTTCTGTTCCTTCTCTGATCATAGTTTCTTTATCTTATTATTTATTTTTATGGGAGACCATATCATTTGTCCTTAACATTACTTGTTTGATTATTGAGCTTTGATTTCTCAAAACCCCAATGAGAGTGTAGACATGAATACTACCTTATTTTAGTTTCTTTAAATATTCCTTTATTTTGTCCAGATTGTTTCCCTCACTTAAATTTCACTGTACCTGATTAATTATGTTCTAATGATCTCACATTTCATTGATTTGATAAAATATATCATTAATTCAATGTATTGAAAAGACAAAACAAATGATTCCTGGGTTTTTTTAATTGAAAAAATTGTTCAAAATGATGATTCTTTTTCATTGTGAATTAATTAAAATTAATTTAGCAGAATCTTTTTCAATTCCAAGTGCTGTTTTATTTTTTGTTTTTTTGTTTTTTCTTTAGGTTGATTAATGCTGCTTAAAACCCAGGTGGCCAATTTTTATTGGTTCTTTTTAACCTCCTACTTTCCATGCTTTAAGCTGAGGGACACATTGAAGTAAAAAACTATAAATCAAATTTATCTGGTCTAACGATGACTCTGCTAAAATGAAACAAGAACTCCTATTTCCAAGAATTGATTAATCATCAAAAGAAGAATCTATTCGTTCAGCTCTTCCTTTGCTACACACAGTGCTTGAAAAGCTGCAACTCCAAGAGTCACTACTCTATGGCTTTTATTGGTGTTTGTAGTTTATCTCACTGATTTCACTTCCCATTCCACAATTTTCCCCTATTAATCTTCCCCCTGATATTTTTGCATTATTTGAGTATGATGGCACGAATATTATACAAAGCACAAGACTGAGGTTATTTCTGGCTGTTGCAGAAAGCATATCATGTAGAATTGGCAAAGTGGCTTCTGACTGCTTACCACATCAAACTGGTTTATATGATACTTATCTCATCACATTACAGTTGGCTTTTTTTCCTTAGTGACTGCTGACTAAACTCACAGTTCATTCACAGCACATAATAGCTATCATAGCACTATTTGCCAAGCTTTGTATTAAGAATATCGTAAGAACTATTTCTTTTAATTCTAAGACTTCATTTGGGTAAATACTATTATTACATCCATTTTAAGAAGGAGAAAACTTATGATTAAAGGTGTTAAATATATTGCCCAAAGTCATATAGCAAGGTAAAAGTAAGTGAAAGTTAGTCTCAATAGATATCTCAGTGGTATGCATAGTATATTGGTAGCAGCACCTCTACCATCCATCATTATTTTTTTCCTGCATGCACAATTCAACAATAATATTGATCAAGAATGGTTGCCTGAATAACACTTTCTTATGGTGATATATTTTCATCCTACGCTATCCTCAATATAGTTTCCAATGACAGCAATAATTTAGTATGGGCAAAGAGAAGGACATAAATGGTGACATAGATAGAGCTCAGATTTATTCTGTTGTTCTGCAACTCTAATTTCCTTTTTTAAAATTAGTGAAACTATTTAATATCAGCACTTGTGAGGTTCATTAGCCTTCTAACATATAATTAACTAGTATTAATTACTAAAAAGCAACAGCATATTTAAAAAAAAATCCATACTGTGAAGTGAATTTTCTTCTACATTAAAAAAAAAATACATCTTAATATAAGGATATGCTGTGAACTTCTTTGTTAAAGACACTGAATAAACAAAGTAGGGAAAACAAACTTGTCCATCTGAGAACATTTTTGCAAGTAAAATATAATTGCTTTTTATTAAACTAGACAGATTAACAAAAAAGTTTAAATGAACTGTCCTGAAATCTTAGAATCATATTTTTCTTTTTTTTGCATATTTTTATCAAGAACTATCTGCACACATACAGTCCTTCCACATTATACAATCAGTGGCTCACAAAATCATCACATAGTTGTGTATTCTTCACCATGATTACTTTTAGAACATTTGCAAAGGAAATAATAAGAAAAAAGAAAAAAACGAACTTATACATCCCATACCCTTTACCCCTCCCTCTTATTGGCCACTAGTATTTTAATCTATCCAATTTTTACCTTTTATCTCCCCCCTATTATTTATTTGTTTTTATTCTTTTTTTTAATTCATCCATTCACACTCTGGATAAAAGCAACATCAGACACAAGTTTTCACAATCACAAAATCACACTGTAAAAACTATGTAGTTATACAGTCTTAAAGAATCCAGGTTATTGGAACATACTTCAACAGTTTCAGGTACTTCCCTCTAGCCACCCAAATACACCATAAACTAAAAAAAGATATCTATATAATGAACTTGACTTAGAGAAAGAGTCCACATCTGAGCAGCAAAAGAGGTTCTTTGGAGGTAACTCTTAGGCATAATTATTAGTAGGCTTAGTTTCTCCTTTGCAGGAATAAGCTTTATAGGGGCAAGCCCCAAGATTGAGGGCTCAGCTATTGAATTGGTTTTCCCTACTGCTTGTAAGGAAATCAGGAATTCCCCAGAGGTGGAAGTCGAATATTCTCCTTTCTCCCTAGCCCCCCAAGGGGTCTTTGCAAATACTTTTTATTCTTTGCCCAAGTTACCCAGGGATATATTGGGGCATCACACTAACCTGTACACACCAATAAGATCTCATGCCCTATTCAAGATTCCATACAATTATGGTGTTCAAGTAAACTGACCATACAAGCTAAATTAAATCATGTGCTACCGAAAATACACATTTTGCACCAAATAAATTTCCCTTTAGTCACAGACAGAAGTTGAAGTTTGAAAATATGGGCCATGTCATCCTTTACTCAGTAGGATCATGTATTTGTTAATTTACCAGATTTAATTTTTTCAAAGGCATGATGAGAAGGGCAAAAACAAAATAGCTCTAGACATATTTTTGCTCAGATGTACATGTGTGATGTTATTGAGACTGTTCACTCACCCACTAAGTAGAAACTGCACTGTTATAATGGACACTATAATGTTTTATAGTGTTAGAAGTTTAATAATTTTAAACATATTTAGTTTAAGTAATTGCTAACTTATAGTCAAGACATATGTTTCTTGGCTGCTGCCTTTAGGTGTCCCTGAAACAATCAGGACTCTGTTAGATGACATAACTTCTTAAAGGGGAGCATTTCAAAGGGCTTTAAGAGTCTACTAGTACCACAAACCAGGAGTTAATAAACATTTTATGTGAAAGGCCATGTTTTAGTTTGTTAATACTGCCAGAAATGCAATATACAGGAAATGGGTTGACTTTTATAAAGGGAATTTATTAAGTTACAACATTACAGTTTTAAGGCCATAAAAATGTCCAAATTAAGGCATCTAGAGAAAGATGGTTTGACTCAAGAAAGACCGATCTGGTAAGATGTGGCTGGAGTCTGCTGGTTCTTTGGTTTCTGGTTTCACACAGCTCCACAGAGGACATATTCTGTCTGTATCTCTCTGTCTATATCAGCACTGAAGCTTTTTCTAAAATGGTTCCCTCTTAAAGTACTCCAGTAAGAGATCATCTTGAATGGGTGGAGATACATCTCCATGGAAACTGACTAATCAAAAGTTCCTTCCCACAATTGAGTGGGTCATATCGCCATATGAACAACTTAATAAAAAAAATCCCACCCAATGGTTTTGAATCAGAATTAAAGAACATGAGTTTTCCGGGGTACACAACAGTTTCAAACCAGCACAGACCAGAATAGATTTTGGAGCCATGTGTTCTCTCTTGCAACTTCAGGCAGTTTTTGTTTTGCATGATAGTGTGATACCACAAAAATGAATGTGCAAGCTAAGACTGTCCAAATTAATCATAATACTTACCAAAAAATTATTATAGTTTTGTAGCTTCTAATATGTTTGGTCAAATATTAACAAGTCTTTTACTGTGGGTCATAAATGTATAGGAAAATGGAAAAAAATAACATCTACTTAGTACACTGACTCTCCAAACATTGGAAACATTGATAATTAACAAGTTTTATTTCTTTGTAAAAAATAAAATAAAACATCAAACAGGTTGTGATATTGTACTATAGTTTTGCCAGGTGATACCATTGGAGAAAACTGGGCAAAGGATTCATAGGCTCTCTGTATTATTTCTTACAATTGCACATGAATTTACAATGATCTCTAAATAAAAAGATTGATCAAAGAATATTTATCAGGAGTAGTTTGAGCAGTATTTGTTTTCTTCTTCTTACTGTAGAACTTCCAAGATGGAATGACCATCTTTCCTATGCCTTGGAGATTGGTCATACTCATTTCTAAGTTTGGATCAACTTCCAACATTTTAGCCTTGATATATCTCTGAGAGTTCCAGTATTGTAAAAGCTTTGCTGATGTCATTCCCTTGAGACATCTTTATCCTTTTTATCACAAGCACTTTCCTCATTAGGTCAATAAGCTCACTTCACTGAATTCCTCTGGCTGCTTATCTAGACTCTATCCACTAGCAGCAAGGTAACATCCCATATGCCCAGCGATTTCTTCTAGAATTCTCTGTTAGCTATAATTTTACTTCTAGAATTGGTTGTTTCTATTTCTTTGTTGGCAAATTCTCTCTTTTGGTTACACATGTCGGTAAAATGTCACATGAGTTCAGCACTGGGAAACAAGGAGACAGTAAGTCAACTACCTACTTTGCTGTCTGTACATGAAACTGAATAGCAGATGCTTAGTGACAAATACTAATTGATCACTGATAATTACATGCATCGTCTATTTACACAGTGGATTGTTGGTTGAAGAACCAAAAGCAAAGTTTTTACTTTATGGAATTACAAATAATATACCATGGCAACTGAAATCTGAGTGATGTTCTTGGTAAATTGGTGTTATTTAACTAAACCACAGTAACTGAAATTTGTGTGTGTCAGAACAATGCAAAGAAAGATCTGCCTGTATGCAACCCTGCTGTTGCTGTGCAAATGTAGCCATAGACAATATGCAAATGTAAGAGTACTGCTGTGTTCTGACAAAACTTTATTGACAAAAATAGGCCATTGGTCAGATTTTGTTTAAGGGCCATAGTTACCTACTCCTGCCATAAGGTTTACTGAGTCATGTGGTATAAAACAGGCTACTTGTAACAGTTTATTCTACAACCTTTTACTATAGGGACCTGATATGAAGTCCTTTCTTGCATTTCCCCTCACCTAAAGCTGGTCTCTGTGTCACCCAGTACATGACAATAACAGCAGTATTCCCACGTGTGGAGTATACTATCCACATAGCTGTTAGGTCGGGGGAATAAGGGAGGGCTCTATGGCTGGAATCATGACGTCACTTCAGAACGGGAGGTAGACCGTTACAACCAAGGCCTCTGCGCAGCAGACATCTGTTCACTCATTGCTCAGCGGACATCTGACCACCCGCTGTTCAACCCACTAGCATAATGATCCTTTGCTCAATGTGCCGCCCCTTTCATGTCATCACCTGACCCCTGCCCTTAAAAACTGCACGTGCCAAAGCCCGCGCGTGGACTCACCTCACTCCATCTTGGGTTCGGTGAGCTCTGCCCGGGAGTGCAGCCAATAAAGCACGCTTACTTAAAATCATTTCGTCTACTTTCCTTTCTCTCAAATACCTCATATCTTAAAACCTTTCATCTTGGTGCTGAAACTCCGGGAGAGGAGCACGGGTGCTGCCCCCCCAGCCAGGGGCACCCCACTTCCTCTCGCTCTTCTTCCACATAGCCAGAGACCAGGGATCCTTCGGCCTGCCGCTACATCCATCACTGATTGAGTAAGTCCCTCCCCTCCTAGTCCAGCTGCCACGTCTCGCAGTTCCGAGAAGGAGACAGCCTGTCCGTAAAATTACTCTCCAAAAATCGTGAATTCACATCAGGTTCTCTCACGAGGGCAGAGGGGAACAGGGACACCTGCAGGCCTCATACCCTTTTTCTAGGACTCGAAAAGTTGTGGGGATGCCCTGCTTCTCATTTCCCTCCCAAACTCGGGTCCAAGACCTGAATGGGACTTTAAACCCGCTCATAAGAGCTTTAAGGACCCTCTCAGGGTGTTGGGACGCTGACGCCCCAGGGCCAGTCCTTTGTTCTTAGAGCCATTCCTTTGTTCTGCGAGACCTCTCAGCATGGGCAATAAATCTTCTAAGACCCAACCCCTTACGCCTCTAAGGTGCCTACTGGCAAACTTATCCACACTGAATTTGCTTCTAGACATTCAGCCGAAACATCTTTCTTACTTTTGTAAAAAGGCTTGGCCACAATACCAATTGGATAACGGTTCTTATTGGCATGAGGAGGGAACTTTTGATTTTAAGGTCCTTAACAACCTCCGTAATTTCTGCCAAAAGAATGACAAGTGGGCTGAAATTCCTTATGTCCAGGCTTTTCTTCTCCTGTGCTCCCATCCCTCTCTTTGACTTCTTGCTCCATGGCTCAGGTTCTCCTGG
Source organism: Myrmecophaga tridactyla (assembly GCA_004026745.1). NCBI lineage: Eukaryota > Metazoa > Chordata > Mammalia > Pilosa > Myrmecophagidae > Myrmecophaga > Myrmecophaga tridactyla. The sequence goes on from PVIY010007096.1 coordinate 83,312, forward strand.
CCAAGGAAACTCTCAAACCCTCCCTCTCCTCTGACAAGACTTTCTTCTTTTCTGAACCCCCTGACTCATCTTTTTTCAAGTGACCACCGTCTCCATGAAATCCTTACACACAATCCCCTCCTCCCTCACTCTATCCCTCTCTCTCTCTCTCTCTCTCTGGCGATGCCTCAGATGCCATCTTGCCCCCTTGTCCCTTATCTTCTTCTTCTTCTCTGGCGGCACCTCAGACACCATCTTGCCCCTTACCCTTCTCTTCTGCTCCGATGGTGCCTCAGCCACCATTTTGTCCCTTACTTCCTCCTTCTGCTCTAGCTGCACCTCACCCGCCATCTTATCCCTCACTTTCCCTGCCTATCTCAACAGCACTCCAGCCGCCATCTTATTCTTCTCCCTTTCCACCTGCACCCTCGCTGCCATCTTATCTGTCCCCATCCTCACTTCCCACCACCCCAGCAGCACTCCTGCTGCCATCTTATCCTCCCCTTCCATCTCCATCCAGTCCCCCACTGTCCTCAACAGCCTTGCCCTCCTCACCTATAAGCTCACATACCCGCTCAAAGGACTCTTTACTCTGTCCACTGCAGGAAGTTGCGGGACCTGAGGGGTTAGTTCGAGTACACACCCCTTTCTCCCTAGCTGACC